>JANRGW010035324.1:0-39529 GCA_024733675.1 Psilopsiagon aymara
GTGCCTCAGCATGCCTTCCAGGAGAATCTGCTCCAAGGTTTTGCCAGGCACAGAGGTGAGGCTGACTGCTCTGTAGTCCCCCAGCTCATCCATTTTCCCCTTCTTGAAAATGGGGGTTCTATTCCCCTTTTTCCAGTCATCAGGAACTTCACCTGACTGCCGTGATTTTTCAAATATGATGGACAGTGGCTTAGCAATTTCATTTGCAGCTCCTTCAGGACCCACGGATGGATTTCATCAGGTCCCATGGACTTGTGCACGTTCAGGTTCCTAAGATGGTCTCGAACCGGATCCTCTCCTACAGTGGGCCCAGGGTCTTCATTCTCACTGTCCCATATAATAACTGCATCTTTTGGGGACTTTTAGGGGAAAACTTCAGAAAATCTCTAAAAATCCATTCTTTAAGAGCTGAATGATTTGCACATCTGACTTTCTCCATGGGAGCTGTTTTGCTGCTAGGGTTTGTGAGACTTTGGGGCACCATTTGCAAATCATCTATGGACTTGCAGCTCAATCCTAGAAAAAACCTCTTTACCAGTAACAGCTTGGAGTAGCCATTGCCACCTCACAGTCACATTATGCTGCTGTTCAGCATAGCCATGTTAGGAGCTTTGTTTTTCCCAGTGGTTTTCTAACAAACCTCTGTTAATCCAGAGCAATATATTCATATGGGAGATTCAAATAATCTGTGTTTTGTGATACATCAAAATTCTGCCTTACTAAGTTTTACCATTAAGTTGTTTCAAGGAGCTCCATTTCCAATGCAATCTACGGGGGAAACTACATAGGTGTATAATGATGCATGAATTTGCATCACTATAATTATGCTAATAAACATCTTCTCAGATATTCTTGGGATGAGTGACATCTTTTTCCTTTATCTTAAACCACTTCTGAAGCAATGTAAACTAAACTGGGAACAAACAATGGTCTTTTTTCCAGTACCAGAGTTTTCCCATGGCATACTGCTGCCGGCAGATACATGGCAGCTCAGCTATGCTAGTAAAACTGCAGGCAAGCCCTTGGCTTCAAGCAGCAACAACACGAGCAGTGGTAATCCCTGCTTTCCCACATACTATCTTGTCAGATTCCTTCTATCATCTTGCACTTTTAAAGTTTTGTGTCTCCTTTGCCCTTGGTATATTTACTTAAATTGCAAACAAAGAGATTAAGTAATCCCTCCTAGTTCTGTTATAGTCGCCTGGAGCCAGCACTAAGACTACCAAACACACTGAGCTCATCCAAGGGTAGCCGTGATGGCGTTTCCATCATGGGTTGGCCACTTATTGGGATGACAGTAATTCTTTGAGCCTCAAATGAAGGTTGTTTGAACAAAGTGATGGATTAGGATGCATGGTTGAGGGTGTTTCAGTATTGGAGCTTTAAAGTGTCTTCAGGAAGGAGAATGCTCTGATTTTCCATAATTAAATTCTGTATGCACAACAGCCAAGCAACAACAAAATCCAGGTCTACATTCACTGTTTGTACAATAAAACTCTATGAAGTGTCTCTTGGCATAAGGACTGTGGGTCAACGTGGAAGGATTTATGATAATAAAGGAAAAATTAAACATCATCATCTGTCTTACTGTAAAGAAGCAGAAGGATGTTAAAAACTGTGTTACGCTGGCTCTCATTTTTCTGCATAGATTAATTTTTTGGACATTGTACATGCTTACAGTAAAACAGTTAAATAGGAAATAGTGAAATCCACTATTGAGTTTTACATAACTTTTTCTTTCATAACATACTTGTGCAATAGAGGAGTCAGAGTGTAATAACCAAACTATGCTTTTTTCCATGACTGCATATTAGTGGCTGTCTGGAAAGTTGCATGCCACCTATATTCAGTGAACTGGCTGAGCAAGGAAGTCACCTCCAAGGAAACTAAAATTAGTTTTATGTGTTTGGGTAAGTTGACTATTGCCAGGAAGTAATTTAAAGAGGACAAAAATATCTTGTTTGCCACCATTCCTTCTTGGAGATGGTATCAGTCAGCACCGGGGTGCTAACACTGCTCACAGACCAGCGTGCAGCCGCCTGACTCGTCCAGGGACTGTCCTCACGTAGGAATGGTGGCAACAGACCTGATGTGTTTCTGGTGAAGGCACTGGAGGAGCCTCCAGAGCAGCAAAGAGAAGTGCTGGAAAAAACTTCCTTTAGCAGGAAGATCTTGTAGGAAGCAGATGCCCTTTCTTCCTGTAGCACTTACATTTAGGGTAGTAACTCATGTGAAAAGCTTTAGCTGAAACGGGCAGTTATCACTCTGCTAGTGCAGGGTGTTGCCTTGTCTCTTCCCAGTAAAAACGCTGAGCCACTGAGAGGGTCTGTTCTGGGAACAGGCTACAGGTGCTCCCGTTAGTCAGCAAATAGCAGAGCCCCAGGGCAGGGAGTCAGCAGCAGGGAACAGGGAGGGGGGCACACTCCAACGCCTGTTGGTAACCCAGTTATTAAAAACAAATGTTGACTTGATGAACTTCTAACCCAAAGCCTGTTGTGTCAGAAAGGGACTCTTGTAATATGTGGCTCCTACCGTCAGTGGTATAACTGTGAGAAGACTGAGGACACCCCAGCTGGGTGGAAAGAAGAGCTGAGCTATCCAGATAGTTACCTAACTACACAAGGCCTTGGCAGCTTTGACTTCTGTTCTTTTGAAACCCGCGTCTGACTATGTTATATTCTTGGCTTATTATTCCTGGATTTGCTCAGCTTTTTGGTGAAAATGTTGTTAATTATTGATTTAGTTCAGTGGAGTAAGAAAGAATCCAACTCTTTCTCGTAGTATGTGTCATACATTTAGTGGTTTCAATCCTTAGCTTATAATTGCTCTTTCCTGAATATGATGCTGTTAGGAAAATTCTTAGTTTCACTGTGTCAAGCCATTAATTGATCAAGGACCAAACCTGAAGCAGAGCACTGTGGAGAAGGTTCTTAGGTATTGAATGTCACTGATAGTAAACCTCAGTGGAAATGATGCCCGTCTGCTGCTGCGGAACTTGCCTTCCAGTTACACATTCCGCTGGCTGCAAATGCAGTGCTGCTGCTCTTTCCCGGCTCAAAGGCACAGCCACTGAATGAGTCATGGATCTGTGCTCAGCTGTGTCTGACACATGAAACTCTATAGCAGGACAGAGGCAGCAGCTTTGTGGTGTGGGAATGCAAAACATACACAAACGCACACACATGCACAGTCTTATGCTCATGGCAGCCCAAGACCTGAAGGTTTCTTTAGAAGCCTTTGGCTTTGACTTCAGCCAGCCAGCCCCATTTCTCCTGCGTCCTTCCTTCTAGTGATTTTCATGGCTAATCCTCAGCATCCATGCAAGTGCTTCCCTCCTTGGGCAGCTGTGGCCAGTAATAGTTCACATAAAGGCAAAATAGCCACAGGCTTAGAAAATGGCAAACAAACAGGAAGATCTCTCTTTGCTGTTTCTCTCCCTTGATCTGCAGCTTATTTTGATCACACACTGTAAAATGGATTGTGGAATGGGGCTGGTTTGCCTGTGAGTAGGGCTGTGGTCCTGAAGATCTAGAGAAGCAGAACTGCTCCTCTGGGAAGGTGTTTTGAACACAGAGCACCTGACTTCTCTCATGTAAAACTGTGACAAAACAGATGTTTCTAACACAGATCTGAAGCAATTTGTGAAGTGAAATTAATTATAGGTGTATGTTATGGGTTTTGATTTAGACATGGATTAGAAAGTACGTGGCAACACTATTTCTAAAGATATTGATTATTTACAGCAAAAGAATTAAAGTGAAAATAAAACCAAGTTTTATAAACCAATAAAACAGTGAAAACAAAAAGTACTATCACTCTGGTTCTGCAAAAAACACAAACATTTTGCATTGGATGCAAGAAATAGTATAGGGAAGGGGCATGGGATTATTTTAGTGGTTCATTCATCTTCAGCTTCAGTTACACATTGTGGGTCTGATTTTGCACTCAAGAAAATCTGGAGTTCTCAATGAACACATAATCAGCCATGTAGAAGGAGTCTTGGATTAAACAAGTGTGAAGTCCTAATCCAGCTCTCTTTCAAGGCAGCTGGATTATTCTGCTTGATTTTAGTAAGAATTCAAATAAACTACAGTGAAGAGGAATCGTAGGTTACAGGAGAAAATTAGCATTCAAAGAGATGGACAAAGAGACAAAGATGTCCTATGGCATATTTGAAACACCAGCAGGATAGTCTTCTCAGGATTTAGTGAAAGACGAGTACCCAGATATCCCCAAATTCCCAGGGAGGCTTCAAACTCTGCCTTCATTTTTTGTTTTTGTCACTAAACCATTGTGTAAATTACGTATATTGGAACTTCATGACGGCAGTGCAATAATATGAGTAAGCATTGTCACTCTCAACTTTGTTGAGAAGTAATAAGAAAGTCACAGAATAAAACAGGAGCATATGGGATGGGTTTAAAAAACTGCATTTGAACAATCAGTAGGACCAGAAGCTTTGCAAGTGCCAAATTATTGTTGCAGAAGTATTCTTTTTATCTATGGGTCATGATTTCCAAGAAACGAATGAAAAATGTAAACACTTCCAAGCATTTGTCCCTTTGGGCACAGGGAGTATCAAACAACAACAACAAAAAATACTTCACGGACAGAAAAGAATTGCTGGCCAAGGCATTTTAGATAGAAGCCAATAATGCCTAACTTGCTGAACAGTCAAGAAGAAAAAGCTTGGAAATGGTTTTATCACCAGATCCTTGGGAGCTCTCCCTTCACCTGAGTTTTAAAATGAAGTCTCCTGAAAGTTTAAAGAAACAAACTGGAAAGTTTTTTTCTGTAGTAGAATTCAAAGCAGGAGATGGTTGTGGTAATTACTGGCAAGCAAATAGTAAATACTCTCAGAGGTGAAAACCACAGAGCTGGAAATCATGCCTCTGCTGAGCAGGGTCAGATTCTGTGCTTGATTACGCTGCATGAATAAATCATTGGAAGACACATTTCAAGCTCTTTTTTCAGAAGTGAAAAAATAAACTGAATTCTTACTTTTGCAAAGCAAGACAGAAATATGCAGAAGAATGTGGCATCACTAGTTTGTTGCATTATTGGTTTAGAGGCACCCTTGAGTAATACAGGTACAAATACCCCACTGCTCCCAGGCTAGACTGTAAGATCCATAAGATCATATTTAAGCACCTAAATCCATTCTGTTTCCTATACCAGTTCTTTGATGATGGTTTGATACCACAATATAAAGTCAGTGTATCAAAGGCTGAGAATCCATCTTGATAGGATGAAAGAAAATAAGCAGCATAGTCTTTTGTTGATATGCACATTAAATAATGGCACTGGTGGGAGGTGTCCCTGCCCATGGCAGGGGGGTTGGAACGGGGTGATGTTAAGGTCCTTTCCAACCCTAACTATTCTATGATTCTATGACTGTTTCACCTAAAGCAAGAAGCACATTGGAAGCCATAAAAATCAGTAAGGTTGCTTTTTCTTTAAAATCACTTGGAACTCACCTGAGCAAATATTGTCATCTTTGGAGCTGCTTAATGCTTCGTGTTTCACCTCAAGTCTTCATCTGTCCAACTTCTGCTCTGCACACAAAAATGGCTGTGGCAGTGCCCCAGGAAGGATCAAAGTGAGAACAGAATTCTTTGAGCTGTACCTGGTATAGAGCAAGACCATCAGAAACCACACATTTCAGCAGTGTTGAGTGCAAAACCAGAAAGTGGCCAAGGCATTTCTGTCTGTTGCAATCCTTGAAATTTCCCCAAGAAAATACAGCTTCTGGGCAAGGATTCATGTTGTAAAATCTCCCTTGCCTCCTTTGGAAGCTTTTCTGCTTTTCCTCCACATATTCCAGTCAGTCCATCAGCTCTCTGGAAAGAATAGATTTCAGCATGCTTCCATAATTTGAGACTTTACATTGTGTCACTTGTCTTTATCATGCGCAGTATGGGTGGATTTTGTATGTATCTGGATATCCTTGTAATCTGCTGAAATCAGAAAAGGTATTTTCCCCCTTGTTTCACTAAGGCCAGGGTGCTGTTCATCAATTTCCAGTGTGATACTGTTTTCTCCCTCTACCATTTTCCCTCTAAATTGGAGTCTTTGGGAACAGAAGAGTCTCTTCCCTTGGCATACCCCTGGGAAATAGCTCCCTGGTCTTTTGCAATGACAACAAACATTGAGACAGCATCACCGTGTAACTCTTCCTGGGATTTGCCAGCTATTAAAAAAAACTATTTCCTACTTAGGAAAGGGTTTTTTATCTGCATAAGGATTATTAGATCAACCACTAAACTTCCTTACAAGTTCAAGAGTATGCTTGTCTTTTGCCATCTCTCTGCCTGTCTTTTAAAAGCCTCCTAAACAGCACCATGTCAATGCCTTCTGAATGGCTCACATCTTTGCTACAGCCACACTTGTTCTTTGACTGCAAAACGTCCATATACTTCTATGTTAAAATCCACTTATTTATGGCTGATTTGTGCTTTTGTAACAAATCTCTGTCCTGCCCACGGGGTATTTTACCTCCCAGTCGGCTTCATTTGTTAGATTTAACATTTCTGTAATCTCAGCAGCAGCACACAACCTGGTTGGCTTACTGACTATGGCATATATGTTACTTTTTACGCTGCATCCTCATAAGTCACATTTATAAACTGCTTCTCTGAAAAACATGGTAAGAAAAAGTCATAAGCAAAGGAGAAGAGTAGGAGTAATTCCGCATTCAGATCTAAATTTGTGTCAAGTGTGGGATGAAGTTTAAAATAAGAAAAGATAATAGTTGGGGTTCTGTTGTTTCTTTCCACCTCTTTGAAAAGTCTTTTTTGTTCGTGTTCTTCTTTAAAAATGTATATTCAAGTGACGGACCCTTGCTAAAGTGTTTCATGAGTTAAAATTAACGTTGAAAGTTAGCAGGAGGTGATACTTGCTCTGCGTTTATTTCTACTTTGTTTTTTCATATCTGACCAGAAGTGCGTAGCATGCAAATGTCTCTGTGGTTTAAACAAATAAGCCGTGAAGTTTAAAAAAGGAAAGCAGTTACTGTTTTCTGTGTACAACCACTGCTTTCAAATGTCTCTTTTGCATCTGCTAATGCCTGTGACTATGGCTCCATTTTTACTCAAAAATATTCTGTGTTGTTGGTGTGGGAGGCATTGGAGGAAGGGATTTTACTAGTTTGGTCTTCTGCTCAAAGGGAACTCCTCCAGTATCCAGGCAATGGCACAAGGATGCACCTTGTCTTTCCCTGCAGAACACAAACCATTTATTATTCGAGTGTCAGTTAGTCCACAGCAGAAAGCTGTAAAAGTTCCAGACACGATGCCCATCCCCAAATGGCCGTGGCAACATCCGTGGTTTTCTGGTTGTCTTTTCTACTCACTGTTCCCTGCGCTGTTGCTGTGTGCAACACCCAGACAACAAGGGCAACACCTTAAAAGAAAACTTCTCTTCTCCTCCAGGGCCACCCTTTTGGGGTATTGTGTGTGAGAATTATCTCAACCTTTACAGGACAGAATCTCTTTCCTCTGCACAGCTCTGGCTTTAAGTCTGTAGCTTGAACATGGCTTAAACCACAACAACAGGATTCTGCTTTGGTATGTTTTAATGAAAACCAGAAGAAAGCAGTAACTTCATTAAAATTTTCCTTTCCCTCTTTAGTGTATTAGTTTATTTTTGTCAACTCTGAGCTTTTGGATTTAATTTAGCTCACATAATTTTCAGTGAAGATGAGGCACATGGCTTCAGCAAACTGTGAGCTTTCACCAAGTCAGCTTTGCTGCTCCTGTTAGACATTTTCTTGCTCTGCTGGAAGGTTTGATGCTTCCAGGCTAATGTTGTTGTATGGTTTATTAGTAAATCATAAAGGTCTTGCTCCACTGTATTCTGGTCTGTATTATTTACTGATGGAACCGTACTTAACGGCCCTCTAGTTTAACAAAATTGTTTTTATAGATAAAAAATTAATCAGAAACGCAACTGATCAATGACCATTCTCTTTGTTTAAAATACATGTTATCCTCTATATTCAGAGTTGTTCAGCATTCTTTACACTTTTACAGGTCTCCAGAGATTGGGTCAGATGTTTTTATAATTAAGAGTTAAGTATTCTAAAGTCCAAACCACTTTGTTCTTCATTTGTTATTAACCTGGTTTCTCACATTGCACTTCAGGCTTTCATTTACATACTTTGAAAGTGTTTGTTACTGAGCTGTCTTTCTTTATAATACCATAAAAGATCAAAATATGCTGTAAATTTTGACTTTCTTTAGAGAGGGAGAAGAGTTGAAGAAATGCATTGTGCCAAGGCAGCAACACAATGCAGACTTGCATAAGCCAATGTATTTTGGTTAAGAATAAAATGTAAAGTTTTTGAGACACAAAGTGATTCACTTGACTTCATTCTGGCTTCTTCCAGAAGAGCCTACTCCTTCCAAGTTGAAGTTTCTAATTCCTGGCACAGCTGATAGTGACCTGACTGCTGCTGCAGGCGTAGGAAGACTGAAAGGAGGTCTAGATCGTGGACAAAATTTTTCTCCTAATTTAAGATAATAATAGTGAGAAACCCTATAAAGAGCTCTCTGAAACGTATGGATTATGAATACACAGAAGAAGAAAGATCAGTTCACAACACTCATACAGTCCATTAGGCTCAAGTGGATTTACAAAGTGAGTCAGATGATATTCTGGGTGGAGGCTGCCGGTTACTCAAGGGAGCTGTGCAGAACCCACCCCTGGGGTGAAGGGGTGAGCATCTAACAGCATCTGCTGTCTGGCTGAGCATCTTCTAGGTAGCTGGGAAATGCACTCTCCTTCTGTCCAGACTTCAATTCCTTTTCGTAACTATAGGTAAAAAATAAGTGCGTGATTCAGAGCTTGGCTTCAGCTGACCCGTGGGTCGAGCTGCTGTTGTTTGTTGCTGTAATTTCTATAGTTACACTGGAAGCACTCTGGGCATTTAGGTATTTTGACTGTTGAAAGCCAGAAATAACTAGTTGGAATAAAAGTGTTAATAGTCTGATGGCTGTGTGTGAGTCATAGCCACAGTGGCCTTTGAGACAAAAGAGAGATTGCTCTGAGTACAGCAGTGGAGAAAGCCCTTCCTCTGTGCAGCCATGCTCATTGCAGGTCAGATTTAAACTTCCTTACTCAGAGCACAAACAGCTCTTCTATTTATACAGTCCAAGCTCCCATACCCCAAGATCCCTGTATCATAAAGTCATGGAAAAGACCCTTACGACTGAGTCCAACCATTAACCTAACACTGCCAAGTCCTTCACTAAACCATGTCCCTAAGTGCCTCACCTAGACCATCTTTTAAACACCTCCAGGGATGGTGACTCAAAGAAATACTTAAGGGATAAATGCAAGGCTTGCAGAAGCAAACATTGACTTCTTCCCAGGCAGCTCTCAGACAGGGAGAGGTTAATAGTGCCTGACGGTTTTGCATGGCCCGCTTGCAAATCAAAATCAGTGGGCATCCGACATTCAACACCCAAGATTTCCACATACCCCTCATGCACATGTTCGTGTATAGTGCTTGCTCGTCTGTCCGTGGTGCATGGCTTTTGCATTAGAAGAGGAAGTGTCCTCTGATTTTCATGCTATACACGATGCATATATTTCAGATGCATACTGTGAAATGGCATTTTTCAGAAAGAAAACCTTCACTGTCTTTAAAGTGAGAAGATGGTTAAATAGCAGCACGTCACTTAGTTGGACTCAAGATTCTCATTTCATCTTGCCAAGCACTGCTCAGACTTTAGGCAGTGAAAACGGCAGGGAAGACTGGATTATAGGCCAAAAAAATGCAGGCTCAATTCCTTAAAATATTTTAGATTAAATGAGGTCGAAGGCTGTTCCTGATCTTGCTGTGAAGCACATGCTCAAGTACATTCTGGACCTGGGATCTAAACTTGGAGGGCAAATAATTTGGCTTTTTTTGGTACCTTCAGAAAACAGCCTGCAACAGGAGTTTCTGTCAGGTTGAATTTTGGAGGTTAAATACTTCACTTATCCTTTTGGACTTGAGAGATAGGGTCCTTTCTAATTGTGCTAACCTCACTGAAGTCTCAGGATCAAAATGCTCAAGGGTGTTTCTTTGCTCCAAGACAAACTCTGACAGCCCTTATCTCACATCACTTTTTGTGGGATTCAGTTAGCAAAGCCAGTTACTGTGAAGTTCACGCTTCTGCTTACAGCTCTTGACACAATCATTGCTCTGTAGACAGAGCAGATCGTGTTGAGTTTCGTTGTCAGCATGAAGATACGGTGCCAGGGGCTGTGGCGTTACAGCAGCACAGCTTCCTGCGCTGTGGGCAAGCCTGGAACTAGGTCAAACAACAGCAGCAAGAGATCATTGAATTATTAGAAGATGTGCATCTTCAGGAATGGGGCAGCGGGCTCACAGCTCTGTAGCCAGACCATCTTTGTGCAAAGAATCCCAGGAACTTCATGAGAATGCACATAGAAATTAAGGATTATCTAACATTTTTGCTGACGTGAAAATTGACTGTTGCCATGAGAGAGCATCTCGCTGCAGAAGGACTGAACAGTACCATGGTGTGAGATTTCTCCCTGGGTTTGTGTCAGTGCCTTGTGCATATCTGGGTTTGTGTCAGAGGCCCTAGAGTTCTAGATGTTAAACACTGGGATGCTTTGTCAAGAGGAGTGAAACCATGCAGGAAAAGAGCTGAAGACTGAAACAAGTTTGAGTAACAGGCTTTATCTTCTAGGGCTTTGTTGTTCTGGTGTAGCAGAGAATGAGCCCAAGTCTACAAGGAGCTGAGCGGGAGTGTTTTGCATCTCTTTCTTGGTGGTTCAGGGGTTTGTCATTGGTTTTGGTATGGTGAGGCTGCTCTCACACCTACACACTGAATTATATTATGCCTAGATATGCACCCTCATTGCTGAACTACTTTACGCATGCTTGCTGAAGTGTGAACTATACTATATATGCCATGACCCAGTCTTTTAAATGATGAAGTGATATCAGGCATATTTGGTCTTAAATAAAGACCTAGATGTATCTGAATTATGAATATAGTCACTGGTTCAAAATCTTCCAATGATGAGGGCAGGTGGAAAAACCCACATGTATGAGAAGTTCAGCAGAATCTTGTTAGCGTGCCTTCTTCTCAGGGTCTTTGTGAAGAGGTGTCGTGGCTTCTTACTGTACAGCAAGTAAAATTATTGGGTCAGATTGTTGGAATTAAAATGTGGTGAGGAAGACTACTCAGCCTGTGGATAACTTTTAAACTGTGGGTGAGTAGATGCCTCGTGCTGTGGTGGTCCATCGCTGTGCTTGTGACATACGTTATGACGTGTCGAAAAGGAGCGTTGCATGCCACACCACTGATCACAGGCTACAGGATTTTACGGTCTGAGGGTGCTAGTAGTTTTGTTTTCTATTCCAGCTTCTCGCCTCATGGTACTTCCCCAAATTAGTCCAGTCACCTTGAAGAAGTTTCCCTATATAGAGCAGTGATATCGCTGATTTTTAAAAGAATTTCATTGAGAAGGTAGAAATATTTGAATTAAATTATAATTTTTTAATCTCATTGTTTTTCTACAGGTACTTTTTCATTGATATCTTTGAAATACATTTTAAACAATTGCTGCGTAATGGTTTACCACTAAGTTGAGTTTTTAGAATAAATGTGGCACTTACTTTTGCTAACAGGGATACTGTCTGCCAGAAATATCTGGGCATTTGTGTAGCTTAATGTACAATTATTCATGTTCTTTATGTTATAATTCTTACGTTAAAGAGGTGCCACTGTGAAAAGCTCTCTTTGCCCCAACAGGTATTATTTTATGTGATTTGAAACAAGCTTTATTTAAATGGGATTGGAATTCAGTAAAAATGCATTTAAAAACTTTTTCAAAGGACTTAAAATTAATTAAGTGAAATTACCTACAAATAAGCATGAGCTCGATGGGGTTTTCTGTGTTTAATTTTTCACCATTTTAATTGCAGTTCTTTTCTTCTTTTTTTGGTGAAAACATATTCAAATACAAAATTCCAGTTCCTTTGACACTATCTATTTAGAAAACAGTAAGTGAAATGCATGTAGGAGTCAGAACTTCAGTGCAAACTGATAAACTGCACAGTCCAGTACCACTTCCTTCTGCTGTTTAAGGGAACTGCTAAAGCTGAAAGTGTGATGTCACCCTTCTTTCCATATTATAGAATTACACTGTAAATCTCATATGCTGATACCTTTCAATAGCCCCCTGAATTTCCTTGAAGCTGAAAGCCTGTGAATGGTGTCTGCATAGAAGTGTTGCATATGTTGAACCCGTGGGTTAGCGCTTCTTTGCAACAGTACTGTGACTTGGCTTTGGGACAGCTCTGCTTTTGCTGGGCAGGAAGAATCAAATCTTTTATTTCTTACCCACTATGAAACACAGTCATAGAATCACAGAATAGTTTGGGTTGGAACCGACCTTAAAGCTCATCTAGTTCCAACCCTCCCGCCACGGGCAGAGCCACCATCCACTAGACCAGGTTGCTCAAAGCCCCATCTGAAAATCACATTTACAGACAAAGATCCTGCCCACCAGGTTATTTATGTTCAGCTGTTTAATGGAATATCAGTAATAGGCCAAGATCATTCCTACTCCATACCCTGAGAAAGGAGAGTCAGAAGCAGCCAGTCTGTGAGTGAATCACCCTGGAATACACTAGCACACGACTTGCATGTAGTGGTTTTGCTGACTGATGAGTAAAATACGAGAAACAACTAAAAGCCTGCTTTGAAAAGCCTTTGTTTGAAGTATATGTTTCCTTAATTCTTTGGGAGCTCCCAATAGATCTGCCGAATGACAAAAGAACATCTACATTAGGTCCTACCTTGCCTTTAGCAGCAGTTGCATGGCATATCAGAGCCAGTGTGCGGAAGGACAATAATTGAGGCTCTAGCACCAAACAGCTACAACTGATGGATGAAGGCTATCAAGGAGTATTGCAATAACAAGTCTGCCTCTATCCCTTTCTTGGGTTCCTAGGGATGCATGGATTTGTCAGCTTCTTTCATGGTTGGCAAGACTGGTCCAGTGCTTTTCTCCAGGTATCCTGCACCCCAGCCAGTGCCAGAGCCATCAGCCTAGCAAAGATGATGAGGCTCCTCTTCCTCTTCAGCCAAAGATTGTGCTGAAAACATCTGACCTGGCAATGTCTTTTAAAGGCTGCTAAAAGCTAAAGATGTAGAGAAGAGAATGCAGAAGGCTGTTAAAGATGCAGGGAAAGCAGAGCAGTCCTCCCTCCCCTCAGCCTCAGTGCCTGCCCAGCGTCACTGACTGCACTGGCTGCGGAGGCAGAGGGAAGCTGGAGGAGGAGGAGGGGGAAGCTTGCACAACTATTACTTGTTCTCATCATCCCAAAGGATCAATTTTCAGACCATTACCTACTTTCCCACACATGCAGACACACATACTTCACTGATCTGGAGGGGATTTATAAATTAGCATCCGAGGGATTACTATCAGTATACAGACACCATTTGCTTTAGTGGCTGTTAGCAGTTCTCCAATAATGGCTAATGCTGAAACCCCGAAGCAGCTCGGGTCACTTGTCCTGCTGGAGACAATGCACGCTGCTATCAGCTTATTTTTCTCTGAGGCACATGTGGTGTCTTTGGGATCTTTTAAATCTGTCTTCAGCTTAGTCATAGAGCAGAGTCTTTCTGGATTCCTAAGCCAGCCCGACAGACACAGCTATCTAGCGAGCCAGACTAGCCCTCTCCAGCACAATCGCAGGAAGTTATTCCAAGCCTCAGACAAATCCCATTTCTATCTCTGGAAGAGTAAAAGGTCAAAAAACACCAGGCTGTAGCTCTGCCAGCAATAGCAGCCCAGGCCGGCGCAGCAGCGCGCTGGGGCTGAGCCGAGCGGACAGCAAGACCACGGCTGCATCCCAAAATGGCTCTGCCCTCCTGGCACGACCATGGCTCCTACCCACATGTCTCCAGGAGGAGGTGGATGTATGTGGGGCTCTGAAAGGGCTCCACAGGCTGTGTCCTTTCGCATGCAACCCTGGGAGAGGGAAGAAGGAAAGCGTAACTACCAGGTTACCAAAGCTGACTTTCTCTGGGAGTCGGAGGAGCCCTCTGATCCCGCCTACCATATTGCTGTTGGCGTCCAGCCACATCCCCATCCTCTCCCAGCAATAGGCAGCTTAATTAGCACAAATCTTGATTAGCTCTTGCCCTCTGCTTGCAGTGTGCTAGCAAAACAGGAGGTATCTAAGGCTCTCTGCAGTTCTTTAGCCTCAGTCAGGTACCCCAAAGCCAGCTCTCCGAGCTGCCCTGGCCTGGCCATGCCTTCCTTGGACACTTTGCTGGTGCAGTGGCTGCTCCTGCAATCAAAGCACAGCCTTTCATCATTCCTCACTGTTCTCATAAGGTTTCAGGAACATACGCTTCCCCTCTGTTGCTTCACTGGCTTTTCTGCTTGGCTTTAGCAAGGAAGATACCTCATAACAATGCCTACAATGGCCAGCCCACGGCCTGATGATTCAGAGAGCGATGGGGCTACTCCACCCATAGTAAAAACTTGGGTGTGATTTTGAGAAAGCCTCGCCTGAGGAGCCGGGAGGACTGCTCAGCCCCGGACGGGGTTTGCTCTGCGGGCTGTGCTGCCGTGAACCGCTGCGGACGGAGCTGCTCCTCGCTGAGCTGGAGCCCACTCCTTTATCTGCATGATCCTCGCAGCTTGTTTTTCATTTGTCCTTCTCCTTTTTCTTTTCCTGCTCCTCCTATTCCCGTCCTCCCAATTCTCTTGTCCGTTTGGGGCTCCTCTGCTGTCCCATTGAAGCTCTCACTTTAACTCTCCCTTTGACAGGCTAAGAGAGCTGGGGTTGTTCAGCCTGGAGAAGAAAAGCCTCTGGGGAGAACTTAGAGCAGCTTTCAGTGCCTAAAGGGACTGACAAGAAAGTGGGAGAGGCGCTTTGACAAGGTCATGTAGTGACAGGACAAGGGGGAATGGCTTCAACCTGACAGAGGAGAGATTTAAAGTAGATATAAGGAAGAAACTCTTCCCTGTGAAGGTGCTGAGGCGCTGGCACAGGGTGCCCAGAGAAGCTGCAGCTGCCCCATCCCTGCCACTGTTCAAGGCGAGGATAGAACTGGATGAGCTTTCAGGGCCCTTCCATTCCAAAGCATTGTGTGATTCTATGATTTGAAAACAATTATTATTGTTCTATTTTTGCTTTGTTCCTACAACATAAACACCCTTGAAATGACACCTGTTTGAACACAGCCTTCATCCCCTTCTCCCGTCACTGCCAACAAGCACCAACAGGCCTGTGATACCCGCATGCTGTCACTTCTAAATTAACCAGGCAGGAGTCTTAAATAGCAGAACGAGAGGCAAAATATTGCCTGCCAGAATAGAAGTGGATTTGGGATCTGTACTTACAACCAGTGGCGGCTATGGCCTGCGTTGGGGATACATCTGTGTGCTGTTCTTGCTACAGGCACCCAGGTGCTGTGTTTGGTCAGGGAATGTGTTTTAGACACTTGCTGACAAAGCTCTCAGCTCTACTCCCTACCAGTGTCGGGCAGCTTCCTCTCCTCCAGGACACTGTGTTCTGCATGAATAGGGCTGAACTGATCCGCATGGTTCCCAAGCACCACATTGCAACTGAGGGCAACAGGGAAAGTCTCATTTGTTTTTCTCTAATAGACTGAGGACTGTGGGTTCAGCCCAGAGCCGAGGATGTCTCATACGGTTTCTTTGTTGTAAATCTGCCTGTCCCCACACCCTCCCTAAGAGAAATGCTCTGAGCAGTGCTTTGTTTGCCAGTGCAAAGGCACTGGCTGTCAAGGATCTGCACTCTTTGAAGCAAGCTAAAAGCAAATTGTTGGACACAAACCTTCAGTTATTTCACCGTTCTGCAGCTGGAGCATCTCTGGTGGGAAGAGGAGGAGGAAAATTTGGCCTTGACAAGGAAGGGAGTGCAGTGCCCTCCACACAGGCAGGAGGGCTCTGCGTATTAACTCTGCTTGTACATTCAGCTGATCAGGAAATGGTCATATCTGTGGAGAACTTGTAGTTTTGATGTATCTATTTTGTGGCTTGAACAGATAAGGCTATCTTGGCATTTCTGCTGTTAGTTTCTCTGTCTTTACAGATCTCTCCCATAGGATTAGAAGCAATAAAACCTACTTAAAAACTGAAAACGAGGTTATACAATTTCAGAAATTGGCAGAGGAACTTCAAACCAGCCTGAATTTCACTTCAGCTCCTGTTTTGCAGTTCAAGTTGACAGCATCATACTAGCATCAGCGTCAGCCACGCTTACATTTGCTTCCTTCTGAAGCATATGCAGGGAGTGCAGACTGTGCAGAGGATGGTACACTTTTGGGGTTGGACAGGACACAGACATGGGCAACATGGTCCAGTGTGAGGCATCCCAGCCCATGGCAGAGGGGGTGGAACTGGATGATCTTAAGGCCCTCTGCAACCCAAACCAGTCTGTGATTCTATGATTATATGTTGGTTCATTCAGCGCCAGCAGCTGAATAGGGGTGAGACACCCCTATACAACAGCATTCCAAGTCTCAACACCTCCTCCTCTTCCCTGCTCCTTTCTGTTTCCCTCTCTGCATCCAGGCCACAGTGCTCCTGCCCTGGATGGGATGTGCAGTGGGGAGGCAGCCAGCATCCTGCAACTAGAGAATGATGCAGGCGCAGGCAGCATCCTCGTCCTTACTGCTCCTCGGTGACCTCATTTTCTGGGTGTAGCTCAGGGTGCAAAAACCACAGAAAAAGAAAGGGGATAGGGAAGGGAGGAGAAGAGATAGAGAAGAAGTTGCAGAAAAGCAGAAATAAACGCTGTAGTTTTGACAATGGCTGTGGAAAAACCCAGATGGCTCATTGTCCTAACTTTTGTAACAGTAACATTGATCCTATTTCACCATCCCACAAGCACATACTCTTCTGATAGTTTTATGGGTTTTAAAAAGATGAAGACCCGGATAAGCTGCACACCACCACTGCCATCAACTACATTTACCAGTTTACATTTACTGAGAATCTGGCTTTTGGTTTTTCATAGATTGGTGTGCTGACAGGTTGAAAAATGATAGAAAGGGAGCTATTACCCTTCTCCCACATTGCTCATATTTAAGATATTGCTGAGCACATTAATTGCACGTTGTTCCCAATAGATCAAGCTGAACTTTCATTTCTGAAATCTGTTTTCACTCCCAAACTGTTCCACTATTTGTGGAGTTTGGCAGAGCTTTACTCCTGCTGTACTCGCAGAAAATCTGCATTGCAAAATCCTGACAACTGACTGAATGTAACCCCAGTGCGAAGGCACCTGCTCAGGAAGGCTGGCCCTTCCCTTTGCAAGCTGCAGCTTCACAGAGGAACCAGCACGCTTTGGCTGTGCCTGAGGAGCAGGACAGTGTGCGAGGCCAGGCTTGCCAGCTCCCTCCAGCCTGCTCTGGGGAGAGCCGCAGCACTGGAGTCTGTTGTGACACCTCTTCTATGGAGCCAGGCTGAGAGCGCTGGGCTGGTTCAGCCTGGAGAAGAGAAGGCTCCTTAAGAGGACACCTTAAAGCAGCTTCCAGGGCTTTAAAGGGTCCAACAAGCACCTAGAGAGGTGCTTCTGATAAGGTCATGTTTGACAAGAAAAGGGGAATGGCTTTAACCTGCCAGAAGGGAGATTGAGATGAGCTCTTAGGAAAACAGTCTTCACTGTGAGGGTGCTGAGGCGCTGGCACAGGATGCCCAGAGAAGCCATGGCTGCCCCATCATTGGCAGTGTTCAAGGCCAGGTTGGACACAGGGGCTTGGAGCAACCTGGTCTGGTGGAAGGTGTCCCTGCCCATGGCAGGGGGTTGGAACTGGATGATCTTCGAGGCCTCTTCCAACCCAGAGCATTCTGTGATTCTGTGATTCACCCCATCATTTGAGTACCACCTTGAATTTGGGCTTTCTGCAGCACAGAGACAGCAGAACACTACCCAGCACTAAGTTAGGCACATTCCTGAGTGACACCAGTTTGCTTCCCAGAGGCCGGCAGGTTGGAAGCTGGTTTTGGGTATCCTGAATATGGTGCCTGTGTTGTGCAGTGCTCTGGCCACCTGAAACCCATCTGTCCAGACAGAGCTGTTGTTTATCAAATCCAGGGTATTTCCTAGGAAATAAATCATGGTACGTGATTGTTTTTAATACTGCAGTGTTCTGAGTGCAAGCCTGTAAATATGAAGGGATACCAGAATTCGGAGTGTTAAGGATAAATTGTGCAATGTGCCAAATTTAATTGTTTTCCTTTCACAGCCCGTTATATTCAGATGTTGAGGAAATGATTTAATATTTCTGAACATGTTGTGATTTCATCGTTTGGTTCAGCAAAAGGAAGTTTGAGAAGTCATGCAAATTAAGATAAATATTATTTGCCAGGCTGATGTTTTTCTATAGCGCTGCTATACAGGGTATGCCAGCTCAGGGCATGTAGATATCTTCATGTCAAGACAAAGGTTGAAGCAGTAGCAAAGGACTGAATCCACTTAACCTATATGTGACTTGCAGTTGGAAGAACCAGTCTCAGGAGGAGAAAAGAGAAAGGGCTGCGGAGGAGCAATGTAGCTCAGAACAGTCCTGAGCCTGTGCCAGGGACCACTGGGTTTGCATGGTGCTCATGGCCAGCTCCATCAGAGCATTGTGCTCTGCGGGCCAGTGTGAGGAAGGCAGAGCATGGAACAATGCACTGAGAAAAAAAGCACAGGTCTGCAGAATCTCACAGGCAGCAGCGTTGCCTTCCCACAGCAGAGCCGAGAAACACGCAGTTACCGCCTGAGCATGGGAAGTTTACATGATGGGTGCTTGGATCTCAAGCTGACTTTAACCAGCTGACTTTGTGAAATGCACCTAAAACGTGAAGGGGAGCGGAGCTCGCAGGGTGTGAGCTCTTCAAAGCCCTAGGCCTGAAAACCTTTGGAAGGGAGCAATGGCAACAGTAAAGATTCTGACAGCTCAGAGAGAGTTCTTCAGCAGACACAAGAAAACCTGGCACAGGGAGCATTGTTTATATTTTTTCCTAACATTTCTGTATTTTAAAATAAAAACTCACAGGCAGTGGATATTGTATATTATGGGCCATATGAGCAATGACCGCTTTTGCACAAACTAAAGAGAATGAAGAAATCATCCTAAAAAGGTTTAAAAACCAGCTCAGCCTCCTGTGAAGTGTAAAGCAGAGATTAATTTAAGACAGCTTTTAAAGAAGAAAAACCAGTTCTGGAAATGTAACACTGCCTAGCAGAACACTTAAGGGTAAACTGACACAATTTAGTTGATGAGAAGACAGCTGAAAACAGCAGAACTGCAATCAAAATAGATTTTTAAATCCCTTAGAGTAGCTTGTTTTCTAATATTCTAGTTTGAAATGAGCAAATGGGTGTAAAACCAGCTATCGAGAGCTCCCAGCTTCCTTTACCAGCCTTGAGGTTCAGCTCAACTCTCTCATGTGCCGCCTAGTATACCCCCACTCCTCCCGTAAAACACATCTGTTCTTGCATACATGCGATATAGGGACAGACTTCATCCATCGCATTTCACCATGGCTTTTGGTTTGTGTCTTACCCACCCTCTTGGTGCACTCTTAAACACAATTATGATATTTAGTAAATAGGTCTCACAAATAACTCTTCATTTATAATCTGGTTTGTTTTCTGTAAATATTCAGTGAGGGAATGTGGCTGGTGATGACTGGCTTTTGCTGAGCATTTGAATCATTCAGTGCTGTTTCCAGCTTGAGACTGGAGAGATCCAACTTCTCGAATCCCATTTCTTTGACAAATTTGGACCTTTCCGAATTCCAGCTTATTCCACCAGTAGATGTTTGATGTCTGGCTGGAGAAAACCCAGTGTTGATGGCAGCCTGTGTATGACACGCAAAACCCAGGCTAGACCTATGAAGGGAGAGTTCACCGTCTGATGATGTTGATAGAAAGGCTTCTCATCAGTCCAGAAGCAGATTTTCTTTATTCGGATGTTTTCTTCATATCATGTTTCCATTTCTGGGAATCTCTGCACTTCTTAGAGCTTCCTGTCAAGAGGAGGACCTGCCCCCCTCAGAGCAAATGGGAGCATTGCCATTTGCATCAGTAGAGTTTAAATGTCACCACAAAGGCCAGGTGGCTCCCATGGGACTGATTTCAAGCCAATACATAGATCCCAGCAGAGATCTTCAGAGTGTGCATAGCTAGGAATGTGCACTGAAAGCAGTGCCCCCCTCCAGATGCTTAAATCCAGAGCTCATCTAGATTGCTGTTAGGATGTTGGACCTATTTCTGTTTTTCCTTCTATCTTTGTGCGTATGTCCAGAAAGGTTGGTTCTTACTTTCAACACGTGCCTGCTCTGTAGGACAAGTCCTCCCACACATGTGTGCCTCCTCCCTGTTTTTCTGCTTGCCTCCTGCACACTTCCTTTCTCCAGGCAATTTTAGGAGTGAAATGAAGTGCAAAGGTCAAAGTGTTTTGCAGAATATAGCCGTGAATTCATTAAGGATGTTGAAAAAACACCAGTCCAGATTTGTCCTGGAGTGGACGTGGAGGATATGTCTATTTACTCCTGTGCGCACCAAGCTGGGAGATCAGCTGAGCTGCCAAGTGAAAGCCTGAACGTGGGCTCATTTCCCTATATTGAACCACGCTGTTATGATCAGACAGAAGTGCTGCAGCATAAACGCTTGCAGCTTTTATTCTGGTCCTGCTGGCTACTCGGGTTTTCTTCATTAGGTCTGACGGCATGTTGTGGAAGGGTTAGGTTCAAAAAGCAATGAAAGCAGTGTTGTGGTCCCCTAAGAAGAGTCCCTTTGCCCTATTTCCTGTTTATGTCAGAGCCGCAGCATCATGTGAGCCCAGGCAGTTGTAGGTAGGCTGCGTGACTGTTGCTGACCTCACGCCACATGTTTGGTTTACAAGGTGAAACAGCAGAATGTGTTCTGTTTGTGTGAAGAATACTGAGAAAACTGCCAGTTCCAAGTAAAATAGAGGGAGAGGGAGTCCCGATAGCCCGAGGCAGGGCGCAGCCTCCAGGCAGTTCTTTCTGGTCTTTAACTGCTTTGCACATCTGTATTTACATCGTGCTTGTGAGTTACAAGCAAGGGGATTATCCCCAACTCTACTTCTTTCTTTAGCAAAGCAGGTTTGGAGTTCTTCCATAAAAGCTATTAGTTTAGCAACTTTGTTCAAACTTTCTCCAAACTCCAGTCCCTTTGGTATATACATTTTCCTATACTGGCTTCCAAAAATGACTGAAAACTCCTGTGACTTAGCTAGCTTCAGCTATCCAGCAGATGATTATACCCAGCATTTGTACTTCAGAACTGTTGTTCCTTAAACAACTGAAGAACAATCTCATTTCTATTGAGGTTGCTCCTCAAAAAAGGGAGGATTTCAAGGATCCGTGCAGAGCTTTCTAAAAATCCTTTAGCATTAAGCAAGCCTTTTGGATTAAAACCATTCTAAGAAATGGAAATTTACCTCTTTCCAAGATGATACCTTATTCCTGCTCTGCTATTAAAGAATTTAGTGTGAACGTGTCAGAGAGATCAGAAGGGTTTCCAGGCTGTTTTACACAAGCAGTTTTCATGTAACAGTAGGAATCCCTATAATGCAGCATGAGGATTCAGCTGCACTTTTCCCACTCAGAAAATGAAGTAATGTTGTTAACTCCAGGAAGACCTGTGTCTGTGTGTTAGTTTCTCCTTTCTCCCTGTTTTCAGCTCCTTTCTGTAGAAAGCCCAGTCCCGCATCCTGAGAAATCAGGGTTTTCCAACTGAGCAGAGGAGTGGCCCTAAGCCAGACCAGTGGTTTTCTGTCCATCGACCTCTGCCACTTGAAACAGATCAATATGGATTCAGATGGAAAGGCTGCACACAGATGCAAATGCATACAGATGTGGGTGTGTGGATAAGCATCCTGATTACCAGGAACATGGCGTAACTTCATAGGCAGGTGTATAGCAGGTGAACAAACCACAACATATGCAGCACGTAATGATCATGTACCAGTTGTCAAGTGCTTTAGGATTTAAAGGTGAAAAAAAGCACTCTAGAAATCTAAGCTGTGTTTGGGATGATAATAATGTCATTTTAGGTACTACACATAAACATGCTGTGAGAGAATATGGAACTAAAACTCTTGGCTAGCTAGCAAGGCTGTAAACATCCTCATGTAAAGAGTCCTGCCTGTAAGTCTTCACTGTCAAGGAGCTTAAATGCTGCAAAACTGTAGCAGCAGTCAGAAGGTGTCATTTGTGGGGCCGTGAAAGAGAATGAATGTTTCACTGTGCCCACCCTCAGGAAGGAAAAGCCTGGCAGAGGATGGCTCTGGGTGGGAGTAGATCCTTGAGTGGCCTTAGTCGCTTCATCGCTGTCTTCTGCTTCTGGAATGTCTATTCTGAGCTGTGATCTACTTTACATCCCCATTAAGAGTGGAAAAGACAAAATGAAACCAGAAGGAGAGGATGAGGATGTTCACGATGCAGTCAGTGTCCACCCCAGGCTGCCCCAGCAGTTTGACACTTCTCACCCAGCGTCAGGGCTGCTCAAACTGTGGCATGCAGGGATCCCGTCTGGACAAAATCAGCTTTCCTCCACCTGGAGCTTTCAGACACCCTGCTCAGGACCATCACGTCAGGAGTTGGTGGCCCGCAGGAGCGCTGTCAGCCCCGGCAGCGGGTGGCCAGCCTGGGGCTGAGGCTGCACTAAGAGCACTGCAGGCTCTGTGCCTCCTTCGGGCTGTCCCAGCTGTGTGGATCCCGTACCACAGCCAGCTTTCTTTTCCTCAGCTTCACTCCTCATCGGTCCCCCAGGTCCCTCTGGGCGCTGCTTTATAGTGGTGCTGCATCACAAAAATTCCGGTTGTTTCCTGAAAGTGTGCGACTGTCATTGCTGTCTTGTTAGTCCCCAGCAACCACAGCCAAGAGCAGTGTGGCGGGAGCGGTTGGGTCCTGCCAGCACCACATGCCCCAGGTCAGGGCAGGCAGCCCTGTGAAGCCATTTGACACAATGCAGTGCTCCAGGTCTTGGTGTTTTCTAGTGTGGTAGGGCTCGTTGTAGCTGCAATCCAAGCTGGTGAATTCTTTCCCCATAGCAAGATCTTGTGGCATGTGATGCACTGTCAGCATTGTTGTCTGTAACAGTAAGGGACCCTGTAAAGGTAAGGGACCCATCTGGGCAGTGTGACCACAGCACCAGCATTTCTTCTCTGCGGGAGAGCCCCTTGAGACCCATCTGCTGGGAGCCATGAGGGCAGCAGTGTGCTTTATCAAGCAATTCCTACTTGCATGCGAAGCAATGGGATGCTCTGCCACTATGCCAGTGTTCTCAGAGGAAACTTCTAATCCAAATGTTTGTGAGAAGCACAGCTCTCTTTCTTTCCTGCTCTTACTAGAGGACAGAGGACGTGGGTAAAATGACATTTCTTCACCCAAGCATCTGTCTTCTTTCCTCCTCCCCAAAATGCAGTTGTGTTATTAATTTTACTTTCAGAACTTGTTTTCTTATCTTCCACAACAGTTTTAAAAACTTAGAACTCCCAAGTTTTTGGGTCACTGTGGCTTTGACCCTTCATGCCCAAATGAACCCATCAGCTTTATAAAGCATCTGCATGTTTATTAACTAGCAGTGACTCATTCTGTTGCAGATGTTTGTATATGTAAAGCACCATAAATATTATGGATTAGGATGTAGAGCAGGCAATGGGAACGTGTGTAAGTTAGCAGGCAGAGGCAGAGTATGACTCTGGGACTTTTTCTTCTTTACTGTGTACCTTTTTTTCTTCACAAAACACAGGTTTCTTTTCATGAGAAACAGAAACAAAGGAACCCTCTTTGCTTCTACAGGACATCATCTTACGATGCTTTATTACGCAGCTTTTGTTGCATTTACAGCACAGGAAAGTTTTTGGTTGCTGCTTTTAGATAATTCATGTATATGTATCACCTTGAAAGCAAAAAGGTATTTCCCCTTCCACTCTGTGCCCTTTGCATCTCCCCTGAGGAAGACTTGTGCTGACTTTCTTGAAACAAGATTCGTTTAGAGTCATATTGAAACTACACAGTCAGAAAGGCGAGTGACTCAACAGAGGGCTCACAGCTTAGCAGATGGAAATACACTGTTCACTGTCGTCTGTCCTGAACTCACTGTAGGATGGTCCTTTGCACAGGATGAGCCAGACCGTTTGTTCTCGTCTGTGTTGAAAGTTGTCTTGTACGGGAGCACTGGTTAGCTCGCAGCTCCTTCCCACCATAGATGAGCCCTAACCTCAAGAAAACGGAGATGTAGTGGGCATGAACAGGCAGGGAAGAGAGAGCTGATGCCTTTCCAGCACCTCAGTTTCCTAGCACCCAGGAGAGAGATGGCAGAACATTTCTCCTTCTGCTCTCTAGGTTAAATAGAATACATGCCTGTGGAGGCAGAGGAAGGCTCTAAGGAAGGAGTATTCCTCTCTGAAACTGAGTATTTATGGGTTTTTCTTTCCCAGCCATAAATCATGAGTTTCAGCCTCTCGCTGCTGAAAAAGTTGGAGATCTGAGTCAAAAACCAGACAGTAAGGGAGACAAAATCCAAGAGAAGCATTGAACCAGTGTGTGATGGGCAATGAGCTCAGCTGCTCCCAGAGCGCTGCACAGGGACATGCTGGAAAGGACAAGCAAGCAGCCTCATTAGGGAGAGATTTATTATGCAGAGCTGATGGGAGCTGCAGACCAACAGCCACAACTGAAGTAGCAAAACCGTAACTCCAGCTGGGTGGTTTACGAGGTCCTTTTCATCTCACATTTCTGCGAGTGCGTTACTCGAGTGCTATTACCGAGCAATGCAGACTACTGAGCAGAAGTACCACGAGCCTCCTGCAAGGGTCTTGCAGTCCAAGGAGCACAGCCTCTGCAGGGCTGGTCCTTTTCTCTTCAGAGGGGCACATAGAGAGCTCCCAAGTGTCCTTAGCTTTTTGAATGCAAGGACATTGTCTGGGAGCTGATCCTGACTCCTTCCCGATGCACAGGTCCCTCGCGCAGGGACAGTACTCTGCAGTCCCAACACCTCCCACCCTGCACAGGCAGGAGAAACTCTTAAGTTATATGGTCTTAATGGCATTAGACATCAGCTGCTTACAAGCTTGTCTACATATGAATTTTAACTTCCTCTTTTAAGTCATTTATAGGAAATGTTACAGAGTTCCGCCTAACTTTTTTCCCCAATAATATGTTTTAAAACTGTTCTTTAAAAAAAGGCAAGCTTTGAAAACCTGTGTCGCAAATAATGGCACTCCTGCCGGGCTATTTTCCTGCTGCTTCCCTTGTGCCAGGGATGAATGTGGCTCAAGGCAGCAGAACCACAGTGAGTAGCAGGAGGAGTGCAGTGCACACGAGCACCCGCAGGCGACAAGCCGTGCCAGAACCCTCCTCTGGCGGGATTTGCTGTTTCTCTTCCCAAGGGAGTTTGCGGATGGGAGCAATCCCAACTGTTCGAGTGTTTCACTGTCCTCTCCATCACTGAGCTCTCGAGCTCTTCTGTCAGTGTCAGACCCCCCGCAGCAGGCCTGGGGACCAGCACATGCCCTTTGCCCAGAAGCACTGCTGCAAGGCCGCCGGGCCGACGAGGGATCAGTCCACATCCGCTGCTCCTCCCGCTTCCCCCGGCTGTCCCCTGCTCCGCGTTCTGTAAAATGAAGGTTTTCCTCATGGGGGAGTTGTGAGCACTAATTGAGCTGGTAAAGAATTGCCAGTTTGTTGGCTATTCGCTGTTTTATTACTGAACCCAGAAAAAAATCAAACCCCCCCCCAGGACAAGTTATATTTCAGGCCAATTTAACTCATTTAGCTGGTATGTGCTGCAGTTAATTATTTCCATGTCAGATACTGGATATTTTGTACATACAACTGAAAACATGATCCTCAGACAGGAGGTAAGGGATGAAGATCCTTGGCTAAACCTCGTCCACTTCTCATTCTGGCCTTGTTTACCAGCCAGCTGTTTTCTCAGCACATAACAGGTTTTGCTCACACCCTGCTTTATCTGACGCTGCAAACGTTCACATGTGCCAGCAGCCCTTTTTAAACCTCACATCACTTACTCAGCAGAAGCAGAGATATCAGATTGTGGAAGTAGGGATCCCTTTCTCAGAAACCCCACTGAAATGGAAACAGAGCTATTCCTCTTGCCTTCAGAAGTGGCCCTGGAATTCCCAAAGTGAAAAATTCAGGAGCAAGAGACTAAAACGCTGTTAGCTTGTGTTGCACAAAACAAGATGCTGGCGTCCAACTAGCGCTGCTGCAAATTCTTTCTTCCTTTTGGCACTGAACTATTCCACTTATGAAGGGCAGATGAAAATTGTTCTAGATTTATGCTGGCTCTTGTCTGATTGTAGTTGTGCTTTCCTGATAAAGCCTCCTCTCTAATGCCAGCAAAGCTTCAGAGGACATGTAGACATATCATCATTGTACCATTCCTTTGTCAAGAAGGAACTAATTTCAAGAGGCCCCCATATAAGTGTAATATTTCTTCATGACATGTAGATCCTTTCCACAGTGCAAGTGAGGAGGCTAGGCTGAATCCCAAGAATTGGTTCCTATTTAAGTATATAGGTTACTTAACCATGGGAGTGCAAACTTTCCCCCTTAAACTGAGCCAATTCTCTTGTAAACTTGGCAGTGTGTGCAGCTCCAGACTAAGTATTGTCAGATGCCATTGGCTCTGATGAGCTGAAATAACACCCTTCTTGCCATAGCCCCACCACTCTGGCCATGCTGGCTCCTCTGGTGCCAGCTCAAGCCACTGCAGGGGCTGGAAGGTGCTCTTTAGCCTGACACCAGCACCCTGCAGCAACACTGGAGCTGGACCTCTGGGCAGGGCTCATGGTGATACTGACTGTCCCGTGCCATATCATATCCTATGCCCCCATCACGTGAGCATAGTTCATGCTGCAAAGACAGAAAAATAGGGATGGTGGGAAGAGCTGTAATGGGGAAGGAGGAGGCAGTCTTGTGACTGGTAAATCATAGGATCCTGGAATGATTTGGGTTGGAAGGGACCTTAAAGATCATTCAGTTCCAACCTCCTGCCATGGGCATGGACACCTTCCACTGGAGCAGGTTGCTCACAGCCCCATCCAACCTGGCCTAAGTTAGATGGTAACTGCAGCGGAGAGGAGCTGCTGTGGGGCAGGACTGTCTGCCTTGCTGGGGGGTGCCAGGCACCCTCTTTACCTCTGGGTGAGCTGGGGTTCCCGGCCTCCCATACAGCAGAGCATATGGTACAGGAGCTGCCTGGGTCCCTGCAAGCCAAAAGCTGCTGCCAGCATCTTGTCTGGCCAAGGCCTGACACAGCTGAGATCCCAGTGCCTCTTGAGTGCTGCATCCCTTTCCATGGGGAAAAGAGACATGTTGTTCATTGTAGGCAGATGCCAGGAAAATGAGGAGAGGATGTTTGGCTCTCGGAGGTAGAAGCCTCATGCTGAAAGGTGTGACAAAACCACTGCTTTGCTTATGCCATGGAGCAGGGAGAGTCCTGTCTGTTGGCAGTGTCAAACCTGCTCGTGTCCATTTGCAGGCAAGCTGAGAGTGTGTCAAAAACTTGGCACATTGCACACACAGCATTTTAGGATAAGCAAGAATGTTTGGTGACGAAAGGCACATATCAGTGGAAGTTTCCTAATGGAAGTGAGCCATTGGGGGGAGACAGTGACGAGGCTGGATACATCAAATGAGAAGATGCAAAGACAGTCCTTCAGCCTGACCCACACGGGTAGCTCTGTCAGCAGCCAATGTGACTTTCTTCCTAGAAAGTGGAGGAAAATAAAAGGAGCCTGGAGGTGTGAGGTGTGAGTGCACTGTGTGTGGGTGCAGTTTGGTGGTACCGTGAAGCTGGTATTAAGAGCAAGCACACAGGGAAGAGCTGGTCCCGCCGCCTCCCACCATCCTACCCCCTTCTTGGTGCTGGTCTGCCTGTGCCCCAGCAAGGCTGGGTGCTGGAGCACCTCACTGCAGTGCTCCCTTTTCTCAGTGTGGGATGGTGGTTTCCACTGGGTTTACTCCCTTAGGTGGCAGGCAAGGAGCAGTGCAGGCACAAGGCAGCAGGCAAGCTCACCAGAGACCATCGCCCTGTCATGGCATCAGCACGGGTTTCACGAGGGGCTGAGTGCTTCTGTCTTTGAGCCCTGAGTGAGTGCTGATTCACTGTGCTGCTGGCTCAGGCTGTGCCTATTTAAAGGCTGCTGTCCCTCAGCTCCAGGTCCAGCAGCAGGTCAGTGGCACAGGCAGGGTGTTTGCTTCAGTCCCTGCAGCTCAGGTGAGATACCACCCTTGGGTGCAGAGCATGTTAATATCTGGGGCAGTGAACAGTGGCAGCCAAGGGCTGTTAGCGGGCCCAACCTGACCGTATCTCCAAAGGGCAGTTCCTCTGTCCCTCTCACCCCCACCTTCCTGCGTGTTGCCTACAGCTCATGTGCTACTCCCAGGAGAAAAAAGCCCCCTGTTAGCAGCAGGACAGGGCTGGCTGCGCGGGACACACCACGAGCTCGGGGCATGCTGTGAGGGCGGCAGTGCAGGAGGTGCACCCTCCCCAAGGGCAGTGCAGACCTGGGCAGCTATCTGGCATTCCTTCCCCTCAGCCCAGTTGTCACGGCTGCCCAGCCGTGATAGCCAGTGTCTTCTCACTCAGCCTCGGCTGCCCTCCTCTCCCATCATGAGCCGCGCTGCCCGGGCACCTCTCCATCTCCAGCCTCGCAGCACCAGCCAGCAGATAAGCGTGATCAAATTGTATATCTGCAGGGAAACAGGTCATCAGGCAGCTTCTTGGCTAGCACAGAACCAAAACCAGCAGCGCCGCGGCCGCTCACACCATACCAAAGCCAGCCTTAACCCTCCAAACAGAGGGATGAGCTCTTTTCCGCAAAGCACAGATGCAGTTTTCTCTCTCCTCTCACTGCCTGCCCAGGTTGTGCAGAAGCTCCAGCTCCCTTCACTCTCATGGAGATTGAAATGCTAAGGAAATGGGGACAGGTACTGGGCCATCCTGCCTAAGGGTGTTGTACAGCTACTGGCAGGTAGCTCTGAGCTGGCCCCGACCTCAGGGCTCAGCTCCTCGCAGCTGCATGGGTGTCACATAGGCAGCATGTCCCCAGCTGCTCTCATCCCCTCCATCCTCAGCTTGCTCATAGGCAGGTGGTTTCCTCCAGTTTCCATCAGAAGGAGTCAGGTATTTAAGCTGCAGGGAGATGAGTGAGAAGTGGTCTTGCAGGTCTGGGGGGAGATTTCATGGTGCTTTTCTCTCTACCCCAGTAGCCTGCTTCTCTGAGAGGTCAGGGAGGAGGTCTTGTTTGGCTCACACCTCCTATAGAGTTTCTCTTTTGTTGTTTAGGGGTGAGAGTGTGTTAGGGATTGTGACCTTTCTGTTCTGGGGTGTCTGTGGGGTGTGCATTAAGCAATTACTGTGCAGCACTTTGATTGCAGGAGGCAGAGATGAGGACTCTTTCTAAGGCTATACATGAGATACCTGCTGGGCTGCGTTCAGCTGTTGAAGCTTGCTAGTCAGGAGTGTTCCCTCCAGTAAACATTTTTCCTTTGTTTCTATTTCCTTT
Source organism: Psilopsiagon aymara (assembly GCA_024733675.1). Taxonomy (NCBI): domain Eukaryota; kingdom Metazoa; phylum Chordata; class Aves; order Psittaciformes; family Psittacidae; genus Psilopsiagon; species Psilopsiagon aymara. The sequence continues at coordinate 29,571 of JANRGW010035324.1, forward strand.
GGGGATGGGGGGTGTTCTTTTTTCTCTTTCTCTGGCTCCTGCAACATGAGCCTTGTTGGAGATCTCAGTGATCTGTTATCTCAAGCTACTTTCAGTACAGACCAAATCACTTTCAAACCTCAAGAGGTCATGAGGGCAAGACTTCATTTTCTTTGTGCAATGCACTTTGAACCTTACCTCTGCTTCCTGTTTATTCCTGAGGTGTCCCCTCTTTCTGAAAACCCCTCCTTTACCCAGGGGGTATGTGCTTGGTCAGCCTTGCAAGAGCGCCCTTTATGATATTTCCTTCTTTGCTCCCTATATATTGTTCTTGAAGACTTTTTTGCTTTCACGCTAGTGCTGCCAGGCTGAGCAGGCTGACTTCAAGATGAGTTTTTGGGTGCCAGACTGTGGAATGCTGCACTGAAGAAAGTCTCTTTTGAGTAGGAAACAAAAAAAAAAAAAACCAAACTTTTTCATCACAAATGATTGTTGCTATATTTTGTTGATCATTTTAAACTATAACCATGCCCATGGGAACTCTGTCAGCAAAATCTCTAGTGCCTATATTGATCCTAAACTGTGCTAGCAAGGATGCTTACAGTAGGTGAAAACATCCTGAACTCAGTTATTTTGCCTTAAAACCAAATGGTTGGCTGTCTTTAAAGTGACAGACAGACCCAGTCTTTGAAAAGGAGCATGATTTTTAACTCAAACACAAGCCATCATCAGATTTACACCACTGTGACATTTTATTTTGTGAAGAATAAGATTCAGGTAGGGAGGTTGCGGTGCTGGTGGTTCAGATGTTCCTTTAATGAACTTTAAACTCTTGGGAAAGCAACTCAAGCAGACAGTGGCCATAGTGCCCAAGTTATTGCATGCACTTGGGCAGTGCGTGAGCCCTTGGGCACCTTTCTGCCATCAGAGCTGGGGCAGGTGCAGCCTTAGCTTCAGCCCCTTTAATCTTTCTGGTTTGGGCATGACTTTACCCAGCACAGGTTGTATGGCCTGCTGTAAGGGGGAAGCTCTTGATGTTTTATTTTAGCTTTCCTCTGTGGGACAGAGCTCAGGGTGGATTTCTTCCGGCCCTTGGAGTAGGTGTGTTGGTGACAGCTGTAATCCACACAGAGGTGCTTGTACTGTTGGTGAACAAAAACAGCTGCTGGGGAAAAAAAAAGGAAAAATAGGTTATTTTGCTTTTAGAAACTCCCATGTAGCTTTGTAAAGTGATGCTGCATCTTAGTCCTGCCAGGACTTCATCTACACCTGTATGGGACCCATACCTTCAGACACAAGGGTCTAAAATACACCAAGTGCTTACCAGGTTTGCTTTGAGCCCATGGTCACTTGAAGCAGTGCCTGCGTAGATCATGTGCTTCTGTGAGGTTTGGGAGTTTTCTGTTTAACTTTTTAGCACTACAACTCTCTTAAGGTTTGTTCTGTGCTTTCAGACATAACAGACAGCTCATTAACAGCTTTTTATTGGCACTGAAAGCAGTAGGAGTGAAGCTGCACAGGTCATTAGCTTATGTACTGCAACGCAGGGTGAAGTCCTATGTGTTTTCAGGAAGAAAAATGTGTTACAATCTCTTCTAGGTGAGATTATAACACCATAGATGGGATGGTGAAGTACCGGGTTTTGATTATACCATGCTGGCAGGCTAAGGATGAGGGGGGGGGAGAAGTCCTGCTCCTGTTGACCTCCAAAGGGACAACCCTCTGGCTTTTTTCCTGTCACAAATGCAAGCTGATAGCAAGCACTTCATATCTAAGTGGCATTTTGGCCAGCTTATCAAAACAGCTATAAAGCCTAAAAGAGAATGAGCATGTGTGTGTTGATGGATGTATTATGTGGCTGCCACTGAAAGGACCCTGTTTGTGCCATTTGCAGGCATGGAGGAAGCGCTGGTTTGTGCTGCGCAGAGGCCGCATGAGCGGGAACCCAGATGTGCTGGAGTACTACAGGAACAACCACTCCAAAAAGCCTATTAGGATCATAGACCTCAATGAGTGTGAAGTGCTGAAGCACTCGGGGCCCAACTTCATCAAGAAGGAATTTCAGAACAACTTTGTCTTCATTGTGAGAACCACCTACCGCACCTTCTACCTGGTAGCCAAAACAGAGGAGGAGATGCAGATCTGGGTGCACAATATCAGCCAGATCTGTAACTTTGGACATCTAGAAGATGGCACAGGTAGGATCATGCTCATCTTGGGGATTGGATGACAGCAGCACACGGTGTGAAAGGACTTTCTTGGGCTGGGCAAGGTGGTGTGGGATGTTGTTTCCTATAGCTCCACAGAGCACTGAGATGCTGCAGAACCCTGATTTGAAAGCTATCAGGGATCTCACTGCCGCTGGATAGACTTAGTAGCTGGCCACTTGGTCTCACTTTGATGGAGCAATTCCTGCTAGAACAACAGCAGGTCCTTAATAAGAAAAGGTACTGTTTATGTGAAAAGCTGACTGAGTGTAATCTTCTGGGGCCATTTATTTCATTACATGTCCCATATTTATTTAGTTTGGTTAATGTAAGACACCTGTTCCAGGAAAGGGTCCTGCAAAACTCACATTTTCTCAGGCTTCGCTGGATGTGGAATGTGCACATGCTTGGGTATATATGCACACACATAAATCAATGACAAACCCACTGAGCTGTCTCAGGCTTTTAATGAGAATTAAAAATACAGAAAAGGCAAAGGATAGGAGAGTGTTGGTTAGAAGTGTGTGTCTGGACTTCAGAGATGGTCCTGCCAGAGAAGCATAAATTCAGCTTGTTTTGCCAGGACCTACACCTGTATATACTCAGTAGGGTGAATTTCTTGGAAAGCTTCCAAGAATTAACCGCTCCAAGATGGATGTAGCCAGTAATTAAAGTCAGGACCTGTATCATCATCAACTTACCTTACAAATGAGACAGCCGGGCTCAGATAACAGCAATCTGTCTTTCCCTTGACATTTCCAAGGGGCAGATACAGCAGCAATTTGAGAGCTTCTTAGGAAGTGAGTCAGAAGGCAGTGCAAGAGCAGAAAAGGGTGGTGATGGAGGGACTTGATCCCAAGGGCAACAGTATGTTTGGGGGTATCACAGTGTGCTATGGTCCCTGTGCTGCTGTTTTCAAACTGCTCCCAGTGTCTGCAGCTGCCATGTAGCCATACCATTACCTTGTAATTTGAAAAGAAACAGAAGCTTATGGTGAGATGTTTTGTTGTAATGTATCCTAGTTCCTGGCCTTCTTTTAATCTCCTTTTCAGTAGTTTATTCTGAGAGGAAGTGGGAGTCGAAAGTGCACTGCAGTGGTCTTGCTGTAAATGTGATGTGTGCTCTGTTCCCATTCCCTTTAGAAACCACCAGGAAAACATGTTGACATATTTTTATGTGCCAGTACAAACCACTCCTGAATGCAACTAGCAAACTAGAGCTGGTAGCTTTGAGGGATTGGAGTCAACAGCCATTTGCAGTTTGGACATAATTTGGGATATTCAGTGGCCCCCTTCCTGCTGTCCTTGCTGAGATGTTGCTCTTGCATTGCTACTTCTGAAGCAATATTATTTTATAGATTATTTTAACAATAATTCTGAAATTAAGGTAAATCTGTCTATGCAAAACAGAGGGGAGAAAAGTAATCTTTGTGTCTCAGATGTGTGTGCAGACTGTGAGGATGTGTGTAGGAAGATGTGATCTGTGACAGAGGCTATCTACCACAGTGGCTGTCCCAGGAAGGATGCATTTATACTGGGAGGTGTCTATTCCATTATGCAGGTACAGTGCAGTGTTGCTGGTAAGACTTACAGGTGGGCAATACTCAGAGTATTCCACAGTGTATCTCTCCTATCAAAGAGTGCAGTGCAGAGCCTTGGTTCGGTATAAAGTCTGGCTCCTGAACTTACAGCCCTCATGACAGATGGCATAAGCTAAGCTTCCAGACATGCACTTATTGTATCTCTAATGGTGAGTAGCTCGTAAGGTCTTCTATTTATCCTGTAGTCCATGCTGCTGAGGTCAGGTCTGGGGTGTGTTCAGGTCAGGCTGTAGGGCACATTCAGACCCTCTAGTTTAAATCTGCACAGTTCCACAGGTTGCACACTACATTTCAAACAGTTGCTAATTGCTTTGGCTTTTTGGAAGCATCTAAATCCCTCCCTAGAGCCTGTAGGTTTAAACAAATTACCCTTCAAAATTAACATGAGAAAAGCTCTGTTAAATGCCATATGCTTTTTTGATTTGAATGATACTGTGTTAAAAAATAATAGTCGCTGAAATGAATCATCAAAAGCGGGGAATTTTAATAAGCAGTTCTGTTTATTAAAATAAATCTCAAAGCCAGTATTATATTATGAAATAAATCACTCTTAATCCTTGCATCTCCGAAAATTTGCCGTGTCTTCGAGGCCAAACCCTGCACAGAAATCACAGCCACAGGTTCACGCTGTGACTCAGCTTGAAACACCCTCCCGTTGCTCCCCGTTAGTGCCTTCCAGCAGCAAAGAAGCTGGATCAACAGCCAGGCCCTTGCCATCAGGGCCCTCGGGGCTGACATGCAAGCAGCCAGATGCGGACCCAAGCTAGCAAAGCCGCGGCTAAAGGACAGTGCGCTGTCAACAGGAGAGGGGCGGCTGAGCCATGCGAGCGGCAGGCAGATGTCAGGAAGCACCTGGGAGGGCGGCTGTCGGGAAGGACCTGCCCGCCGCAATCAGTGCGCTGCCTCGGGCAGCCGCGCTGAAAACCACGGGAGAGCTGGCACCTTCGGGACGGAGGAAGGGGCCTCTCCCTCCCGGTGTTCCTACCAGCTCTTGTCAGATCTCGCTTCCACCTCCGGCGAAGGCTCCCGAAAGAGCAGCTGTTCTGCACAATGGATCTATGGCCATGCAGGGGATTGAGAGGACACCTGGACCAAGAGGCTGGGCAGGGGAGGGCATGAAATGAGGTGGCATCATGAGCATGCTCTATCCCATATTCAAGCTGAAACCACGATTGATTGACACAGTGCAGTATTGCATCTTTCCAGAGGAGAAACTGCTGTAAAATTTGTTCATCCTTGTTCATACCCATCCTCGCCTACTACTGGGACCTTTTTCCTGTCTGCCAGCTCCTCTGGTGGTTTCTTTGCTTCCTTAAATGTCTCCCCCTTTGTTTTTTTTCTTTGCCAGTGTGCACAGACCCTGCCATGGCATGGGCATGGCTTTGTTCTCCAGGACCTTGCTGCAGCCACATTGGGGAGCATCTTCCCAGTCAGGGCAGCATGGTGGGAGCAAGGGGAGGCAGGACCACTGCACTGAGGGGCTGCCTGGAGGGACTGTACTCTCCTTGCCAGCATGCCTTCTCCCACACATCTTCACATCATTTCCCCCTCCATACAGAGAGGGGCAGGCAGTCCTGCAGGCTGGCTCATGGCAGCTCCCGCCTCTTGTGCAGGAGCTCAGAGGAGGTGTGACAGCTCCTCCCAGCCCATGGGAGATGCTGGAGGACAAACACTGGGACTACTCCCTCCATACTCCACCCTCAGCAGAAGAAAATCCCTTTCCAGCTACACAGACTCAAGGCTGCTCTTTAATCTCAGGCTCTGGCCTCTGGCCAGGATGGTGGGTGGCATTCCTGCCGCCTTGGTTTGGCCATGCAGCCTGATGGGCGGTTGCTGTGAGCAGGACCCTCCTAATTCACTGTGTCCCTGCACTGCTGCTGTGCCATAGCAATTGTGGGGGAGTGGGCTGGGGTCTGTAACAGTAGGGAGAAGCCTTCTGTTCCTCCAACCTATGGCCCTGACATCAATGCAGGGCAGAGATCTTTTGGGCTAATACCTACTGAAGCAGTTATTTTGGCAGCTGAAGCCCCCCGCTGTGTCTCTGGCACAGGAGAGGGCAGGCGCCAAACCTATTCTCTGCCTTCTCACTGTTGAAAGTGGCCATGCATAATTTATCCTACCCAGCTGCTGTCACTGTACAACTTTAATGCGTGCTGATTCAGTTACCAGCAGAGCTGGCAGGGACAGGGACAGTCTGTTAGGAGCTGGCTGCAGGTCCCTGAGCTCCCGAAGGTTAGGAAAGGGCAGGGCTGTGCTCTCTCCATCCATCCCTCCTGCTCACAACACTTGCCATGTGGTCTGCAGCTCGCAGCCTTTCCTGATGGGATAATCCATGGCTAAACCCTGTGAGTACCAGATGGAGTTCAGGCCTGTTTGTTCTCTTGTGCTAATAATCCAGAATGTCATTAATTTCTTTCTTATGCATTGTGGCAGATTTTAGTTGTTAGTTGTCATTGGGATTTTTTAAATATGTGGTCAGATGGTGACGTGAATGTGCTTCTCTGAGATCCCTATGGAGTTCCCCGGTGCATATTTGATCATCCTCAGCTTACAAGACAGCTCCCGAGTCCAAGATCTGAAAGCAGAGTTGCTGTCTGAGCCAGCACAATGAACAAGAGAAAAGTTGTTTCAGATGGGAAGGCTGCAGCTCTCAGCTCTGCTTTGCAAATGTGAAACCCCATAAAAATCATTCCTCCTGGATGCTCAGTGGTGAAATCCTGCTGCTATAAGTGCCTACTCAAACTTAAGCAGATAATAGAATCACAGAATGGTTTGGGTTGGAAGGGACCTAAAGCTCATTCAGTTCCAATCCCTTGCCATGGGCAGGGGCACCCGCAGCTAGAGGAGGTGGCTCCAAGCCCATCCAACCTGGCCTTGAACACCGCCAAGGATGGGGCAGCCACAGCTTCTCTGGGCACCCTGTGCCAAAGTCTCATCACCAATTCAAGCACTTGCCTATGTGCTTGCTGACACGAGGCCCACCACTGCACCAGGCTTTGAAACTTAACAGGAGGAAGCATCAGTGTGTCAATACTGGTTGATGGGAAGGAAAGAGGCAGCTCCCTCCCTGTTTTAAAGGAGTGAGGTGTGGGGTAGTGCAGGGAGAGAGAAAATCTGCTGGTTTGCCCTTCTCTCTGAGATCAGCAATAGTCCTGGTTGAAGCCCATGGTGGCTGGTATGGAAGTCAGGATCTTTAGAGGGTTTTTTTGTGCTCAGTGACGTTGTTGTCTAACCCCCCAAGCCTTGTCAGCCCCCTCCATCTCTCCTGAGCTGGTTGCACACATACCTAGCACCTCCCGGGATTGAGAAGTAACTGCAACAGCCCAGTACAGTGCCAGGAGTCCTTCATCCCTTCTGCTCAGCGGCCGCAGCTCTGCAGCAGGGATGGAGGCTGGAGAGCAGCAGAACAAGGCTTGTGTCTGCTGCTGGGCAATGATCAGGACACATGGGCAGGAGTGCCTCAGCTGTGTGCTGCAGTGAAGGGTGGCTGTGGTGGCTGTGGAGGTGGACCCAGGGCTAAGCAGCCAGCCAGCTCTGTGCAGCCTGGGCCAGCCCTGCTGCCTGCAGCCCAAATCTGCTCCATTGCCCTCCACCACCCCTCTCTGTGCTGGAAGGTCTGGAGTGCTCTGTCACTGCGAACAGGCTCCCCAGAGCCTTGCAGCCCCTAGAAACAACGTCCCTCTTCCCAGCAGAACCAACAAGCCAGCTGGGGCAATGACAGCTACACCACAGCTCTCCTGGCTTTCGTGTCCAGCCTAGACAGACATAAGGAGTTTGCAGGCAAGCTCAGAGGTGCAACAAATCCAGCTCCTCCATGAGCTGCAAAGCTCACTTTTGTTCACTGAGATGTAGAAAGTGGGAAGAAATCAGTCCTTTTCCTTGTCACCATTAATTTGAAGTGTTAGACATGAATATTTGCATTAGGTCCCAAAAAATACTTGCTAAGAAAGACTGCTGTGCCTCAGCAACCTCCTCAGCAAAGGCTGTCTTCATTACTGTCTGCAGTAGGGATGAGACAGTTCTGCAGGAGTAGGGGACCCCAGAGCAAGGTGGGTCTGCACCTTCTGCTGCCTCTCAGTTTGGCAGCTGGCAATGGCCAGGCTGAGCCAGAGCTGTCCCTCATCTGGGTCCGTCCATTCCCATTGCAGGTTCAGTGGAGAGCCTGTCTCACACGACCTCGTCCCCACAGCCATCACCAGCCACCTCTACCCACGCCTCCCGCATCGCCGACCCCTCCTTCTCGGTGGACCACGCTGCTGCTGATGTGTCTGCTGCAGAGGAGACCCCCAGCGAGTCGGAGTCGGTCTTCCTCCCCGACTACCTCTTCCTCTCCAACTGCGAGTCGGGCAAGCTCAGCCACAACAGGTAGGTCTGGGCTCTGCCAGGGCCACCCTCTGCCTGCCCAGTGATGCCCTGGAAACTGGGACAAACTGGTCCTGGAGCCCTGCCACTCGGGGTAGGCTCCTGAGCGCAACAGGGGACCATCAGCCTAATCCAATTTACGGGGGCTTTTTCATAGCACAGATTAGCAGTCAAGCACTGCGTGTTGGTCCTGTCCCTTTCCCGGCTGGGCGGCTGACAAGCTCATGTACAGCCTCCCTGCAGATGCCCGTTTTGCTGGCTGCTGCCCAAGGTGCTCCACAAAGTGCCCAGTCCAGCTCAGGGAGAACTTGCACTACCATAGGGAAGGGACAGTTTCAGTCCTGAGCTATGGGGTTGTTTTCATTTTTGCTGTGTGCTTACTAAGTTGCAACGAGGAGCAAAGGAGAGCGCAGGTCCTGAGCTCTGTCTCTGTGCAGGTGTGACAGCTGGTCGAATTCGGACAGATCTCTGGAGCAAACCTCATCAGATGATGTTTTTGTCGACTCCTTGCAGTCCCAGCCCTCCTTATACCTTGTACAGCCGTCCAGTGCAGGCACTGTGCACCAGGATGGGGCCCCACTGGCCAATCCCAGCACCGTGCCAAGGAACATAGATGTTAATGGGCCATCCAGTGACATTTCCTCCTCTTCTCCACTGCTGGGGACGCCGCTGACACCAACCTTTCGTATTGACAAGAGCCAAAGCGTGCTGCCCTATGGTGTAACCCAGCTGGACGTCCTGTCCAACACCCCTCCACCGCGGCCTCCCAAGCCAACCCACTTCTCGGACAGGAGAGGGGAAGAGGTTGGTGGTGGGGGCCTCCAGAACGGCCACGCAGGGATCTGCAGGGCTCAGGTTGCTCTGGTGCCCAGGAGGATCTCCTTGTCCAGCTTAGACAACGTGAGGAACTGGAAAGGTGAGTGCATTTCTGAGAGCCAGAGAAGCAGGACCGGTGAGGGACAGAGATGCCCCCAGCACAGAGCGGGTGCCCACCTCCAGTTGTGCCTTCCTGTCCTCCCCACTGTGAAATCACACAGCACCCAAAGCTACCTGAAATGCTTGTTTCAAATTAGTTCAGACCTGTCCCTCACATTCAGCTGCTGCTCCATAAAAGCCCCCTCAGTGCGTATACATGGGCAGCAATTTGGCTGTGGTCTCTTTAGGGTGCCTCATGGCTTGATAGTTTTCTATGCCCCCTCCCTCTCCAAAAGAGAAAGCAGCAAAAAACAAAACTTTAAAGCCAGCACTGAATCAGGCAATGCCAAACTCTGTTTATGCAGGTCAAAATGTGGGCTTGCACATGGGAAATGCCTTTGTAGCTGTGCTGCTCCACTACTTCCAGTACTTTCCATAACAGCAGCATGTCTTTATGCAGCTTAGAGTAAAGAACAGGAAGCCAGGGAGACACTGGGGGTGGGATGTAATCCAGTTCAACCAGGGACTCTGTCCTTGCGTAAATCCCACTCTGTCCTTGCACTTCAGTCAGGGTAAACCCATTGCAGACTGAGGCTTTGCTACAAAGCAAGTTCTGGGCTGAGGTGACTTGTTCTGGAAACACCATCATGGCAAAAAGAAATAAGTCAAAACCAGAACATCAAGATGGAAAAAAACAGCATACGCAATGTAAGAAAGTTTGATTTTTGCGGAGCCACAGAATAAAGAGAACAGAGGGAGGCAGCTGGAATACCTGGCTGGGAATCATCCAGGGGACTGGAGCACCTCCCGTATGAGGATAGATGAGAAAGTTGGGGCTGTTCAGCCTGGAGAAGAGAAGGCTGCGTGGAGACCTCATAGCAGCCTTCCAGTATCTG
>JANRGW010035325.1:0-16288 GCA_024733675.1 Psilopsiagon aymara
CACCCCCAGCTCCTTTCCCATGAGCTGTTCCCAGCCACAATTCCCCAAGCCTGGAGCATCGCAGGGGGTGTTGTGTCTCAAGCGCAGGACCCGGCCCTTTGCCTTGGTGAACCTCATCCCATTGGCCTCAGCACATGGATCCAGCCTGTTCTAATACCTGACCACCCCTTTGGTGAACAGTGTTCCTATCATCCAACCTAAACCTCCCCCAGCACAGCTTGAGGCCAAGGAAGCGCCTGCAGAGCATGGAAGATGTTGAGAATGAGATGGCTGTGGTGACTTCCCCATCACCTCCCCAGAGTGCACAGCCCCAGCAGCACCTATGGAAACAAATCATTTATTCATTACTAAAAAGTCAGCAACGTAACATAAGGCATTTAAACACAAACCCAAGCCTCAGTGCATCTGGCAAGCACTGGGTAAGACAATTCTGTCACTGAGCTTCAGCGGCACGGGACAAAGTTCCATTGGAAGAAGCTCTGCCTCCATTCCTACCAAAAACTAAGGAATGTGTCTCCAGTCGCAGCACAGAAAGGAAGAAAAGGACTTTAGTTGAGGCCACAGCAGTATCTCCTATTCAAGCCTAGGTTGGAAGAAAACGAGTGTCCCAATCAGGTGTAGGCCATACCAGTATTCGTACCTTTGAATTCCAACTGCTGTCTGATGCCTTCAAACTGGGGTTATTTAAAAGCTATTTGAGTTGTTAAGCCAAGCAAGCAGCACATCTGTGTAGTGAAAACAATGCTCAGCTTAACAGGCAGGTGGGTAGGGGCTGAGGGAAAAGCCTCTTCCAGAGGTTGGCTGGGACATACAAACCAGGACCCTCTGAGAACAGTGTCACACGGGGCTCCAGCCAGGACAAGGCTCCTCGTCTAAGGCACCAGGGAGTGCTGATGAGGTTTTTAGGGACAGGTTGTTCCTTACAAGGCACCGTTCTAATGACATCATTTTATCCAGAGGAAGAGGCTATAATAGAACCCTCATGATTTATACTTCTATCAGTCAAGGAAGGCAGGCCAAGAACATGGGGCTGCTGCATAACCAGGGCAGCGAGAGATTCCTCTGATGTCACCTGTGACATCTTCCTTTCCTACAGCTCTATAGGCAATATATACATTAAGTGCATAATGCTCCACACTAACAGGGCAAGTTAAGACCTAAACACGCTTGTATTTTAGATTGTGGCTTAATTATCTCGCAAGAACTGAAGCCGCCTGCACTCTCCATTAGTGAGGTTCATTTTGCCTCTCACATTCTGCATCCAAGTTTGCTTCAGTTGATAAGTTTTGCAGCAGCAAAGGGACAGCTTGTCAGGCAATGATTTAGCTTTTATAGATAGGGTTACAGCATTCTGTTTAAGATGGGCTTTACTAGCCCAAGTAGTAGGCAAATGGGTGTTCCAAGCATAAAAGCACATCAAAAGGGTCAACTGGAATGGCCATTATCTAACCAGAACATTAACCCAAGTCAATGCTCATAGCAATGAATAAGATATTGGGAACAAATTAAAAGAAAGACATCCTTAGGATCGGTTACTTCCCATTCCCCAGACAGTAACCAGGCATCCTTTAATCCTCCCCACCACAGAGTCTGAGCAGCACTTTCCTATAGTCTCCTGAGCAGTCTCCCTGGAAAGAGAAGGAAAAAGGAACGTGGTTAGGTTTTACATCTCCATGCAAGGCTGGATTCTTCCCAGCACATATGCCTGTGGTAGGGTTTGTGTCCTCCTTGGCAATTCAGGAACATTTTCAGTATATAAATGTAAAGTCTCCTTAATTCCACCTCCTCTGAAATAGATGCCAGGCAGGGATTTGTCTCCTTTAATCTGCTTTGCAAATCCAGCTCCTTGTTTCCAGCACTGGAAAGCTCACCTTAATGAAGGAGTAGAGTGATTTCCCATACATGGTCAGGAATTCCCTTCTGATATCCAGCATATCTATTTCAGAGCGGGACACCATCACTCGGATCAGAGTGTTGTCATCTGTTCCCAAGCCCTAAAGAAATAAACCAACTTTACAACTAAGTACAAAGCATTTGGGATAAATCAGTGACAGACACAAAGGTTTTATCACTTGGTCTCCTGTGGGATCTGTTCCTAGTTAGAGCATCTTTGCATTGATGGAGCGATCCACTAGCAGCTCCTGATTGTTGTGAGCTACTGACTCGAGCAAGGAAAGGCAAAGGGAAGGGAAAATAACCTGACACCAAAAGCTCTTTACCTTCATGGATTTATACAGCCTTTCAGCAAAATATGCAGGTTTATTCCGTATGCACTTTACTGTAAGGGAATGAGAACAAGAGAATTAATACCAATAAAAACAGGAGAGGATCTTCCAAACCTTTACAGTGCTTTCTCAGTTTATTCTGTAAGGATGCAACTCAAGGCCAACAAAGAGCAAGTACAATGCAGACATCCACAGTGACCTGTTATAAATTGATGACTCTGTGCCCAGTGTACAGTAATACTTTCTTCAAGGCTTTAATGCTTCCTGACAGCAAATGTCAGCTACCAAAGCTTCACTTGGGAAAGCAAACAGTGTCATAAAGCACAGGATTTTCTCACCCGATTGTATTTAAATAGATTAAAACACTGTGGACTGCAAAAAAACCCCAATGGATCTGCCTTGTGAAGCTGTGTAGACTGCCAGCCAGGGCAAGATACAACATCTCTGATTGCTTAAGTACGTTGTAGCCAAAGTTTAAAAGCAGGGAACTCACCCACAGCCAACAAAGCATCTTCCAGGTCTCCTGACATCTCAGATTTAATGCTCTCTGTTATGTCCTTATTAGCAATTCTTCTGTAGGCATCAAAAACTAGGAGGAAGAGTGAGTGACAAAAAGAGCTTCAGGGCATAGTGTGTAAACCGTTGAGGATCACTTTGCAAGATCAAGCTCCTCGTTGTCTGAGCATTGTACCATTACTGGAACATTGTAAGCTAAATCAGGGCTCAACCCACAGAAATAACTCATTTTAATTCTCAAGTCTTGCTAATTGGCCTACCACCGCTGCTAGCTTTCTACACAACTGCTAGTTAGTGATGGCAGTTTAAATGCTCTGCCCCAAAGGAAGTCACACTTCATCATCTACACTTCATAGGCTGAGGCAGGTTGTATTGATAGATTTCTCCAGTCCCTTTTTGTCCCAGGAGGGAATAAAATGGTCTTAAAGATTTGAATGCAACTGGGCTCTAGGATACTTGCTGCTCACAGTCAGTTCATGAGTAAGTATAAAGTATCTTCCTCAGATGAAGAAAAACATCCAGGACGCTGCAGAGAATCCTACCTCTTAGTAGGTGGTATCTGTTCCGTGTACAGAGGATGGCCATGAATTGTACCTCATCTGTTCCCCATTTCTGCTCCCCAGCTTCATACAGGCACTTGAAGATATTAAGAATAGACAAAGTCAGGCTAATTGAGGAGAACAGAAAGACCATTAACCTGACACTGCCCAGTCCACCACTAAACCGTGTCCCTAGGCCAGTTTACCCAGTGAACAGCACACCCATCCAAGCTACGAGCAGCCAATTTCTCCAGCGGAATGCTCTGGGAAACAGGGTCAAAGGCTTGACTAAAGTCAAGGTAGACAACATCCACTGCCTTTCCCTCATGCACGAAGCAGATGACCTTGTCAGAGGAGATCCCTGGTGCTTGAGCACTGCTGGCCTGAAGCTTGTCTAGAGCACAGACCTTTTTCAACAGCTACTAACCAAGCACAGCATCTCTCAATGGAAGTATCACCTCTCCTCCCAAAACCCCAGCCTGTGTAGAGACCTCTCACCACAGAGCTGCAGAGGAGGTTAGAACCATTATCCCCATTTCATCAGCTGAGTCAGAACAGCAAAGCAGCTCCTCTAAGGGTCCAAACTGAGAACAGAGCCCAGGACTCCACCTGGGGCACTGCTGGGGATGCTTCAGGTTTACTGTTCTACCTTGGAAAAAGTGAGGTCTAGAAAAAGCAGGGGTTCATCACACATTACATGTACAAGAACAGAGAGTTTGTGCAAGGAGGCAAGTTGTTACACACCTGAGCATCTTGTTGAGCAAGGGCATCATCCACATAGGTTCCCTCATCCCTATTGCCCTGTGGAGACAGAAGGATGAAAAACTTCACCAGAACAACTAATGGAAGCAAATCCTGCAAAGCCCCAGTTCAAAACAAGTTACTGGAGATGCGTAATGGGATCCTTAAAATGGAATGATGGCTTATGAATACAGCAGTCTGGCTCAGATGTGATTTGTACTTCTGAAAGAGCAGCAATACGCTCTAACTGGCCCATTTTATGAAGAGCACATGGCATTAATGCATACCCAGAGCCCTGCAGGGAATAGCCTTGTGTGAAACACGGCTGAGGTGAAATGTAAGATGAGTGAAATGAAAGCCAGCCTGAAACACCTCCTCACTGAATGAGAGGCATGTTCATCAGCAGCAGGAAGATTCCCTGTTTCCCTTAGCTGGGACTTACGGTCGAGAGGGACACGAGGACTCTTCGAAACATGGAAGATGTGTCAGAGACAATGTCCTCCTCAAGGGTACAGCCATATTCTAGCAAGAGCACACACAGATGGCATCTGTTAGGAACAGGTCCACCACCTGGACAGTGTTTGTCACAGCATTTGCCAGCTGGAAGCTAGGTATGTATATCAATCTGCTGATGGCCCTAAATATCATGGAACCACAGAATAGGTTGGAAAACAGCTTTAAGATCAAGTCCAACCATTAACCCAGCACTTGTCCTGTCCCTTCTCACTTGAGAGAAGAAATCAAACACCGCTTCCTGGCTCCATCCTCCTCTCAGGCAGTTGTAGGGAGCAATCAGGTCCCCCCTGAGCCTTCTCTTCTCCAGACTGAATCCCCCAGGTCCCTCAGCCCTTCCCCATCACACAGTGCTCCAGGCCCTGCACAGCTCCGTTGCCCTTCTCCAACCCCGCTCCAGGACCTCAATGTCTCTCTTGTGAGAGGCTCAGAGCTGAACACAGGATTCGAGGTGCAGCCTCACCAGTGCCCAGTGCAAGGGCACAATCCCTGCCCTGCTCCATCCCATTTTATTTATGCCAATTCAATTTCTGGGTGAAATTCTAACCCAGGCTTTAGCAGTCCTGCTGCTGACACTTGTTTATCTCAGGCATTCTCTCTGGACAAATGGCAATAGTTGTATTGGCTCATTTGTCCCATTTAAAGGCTATCAGACCTTTTTCCTTCCTCTACACACATCCATGCCTGCACACCAGTGACTCTCAGTCAGTATGGTGATGGTTTGCAGTGTGCACCACGTACCAAGTTGGTAGTTCTCGTTAATGCGCCGAATATCTTCATTTGAGCGAGAAGCCAGGATTTCAATCAGGCAACCTTCATCTGTTCCTGCTCCCTAGGGAGTTACAAAGACAAGATCCACAAGCATTAGGATATTTTTCTAATTATAGAGAAGTTAATAAATTAATGATAAATGTATAATTATGGCATATCACACTAAACTGACTAGAAAAGGCAACAGAAAAGGGAGAATCCCAAACCTTGATAGCCCTCCTCAGTTCGTGCACATCGTACATGATGGCAGGAGTCATCATACCAACGATGACCCTTTCAAAGTTCCCACTCAGCTCAGACTTCAAGTCACCAATCAGATCCTAGAAGATGAAGAGAGGAGAAACGAGTTGGGAGAAACAGCTTTTGAGAACAGGACCAACTCATTCCCCACTTTTCTTCATGCTCCAACACTCCCTGGATGAAAATTGCTCTGAAGAGAACAAGGCCAAAACAAACTTGGTGAGGGAAAGCTTGTGCTGACCTTACTGTTGTGGAAATTAGGATGTTGTTCTCATTTCACCAAGTGGGATAACCCAGAATACCTGCATCTCCCAGGTAAAGCACAGACACTCATCTCTGAAGACCACCTACCCTGCCAATAGTGCTTTTATACGTGATCAGAACTTGCTGACGTTGGGAAATGTTTAGTTTGGTCAAGATGTCAATGATGGCATCTTCATCTGTGCCTGGAAGAAAGCAATGCAAACCAGTCAAGCTGCTTGCACAAGAACCAGATGCATGATCTGGTCTTGTCCAGAGTGTGCCATTAGCCCTAATCTTCCATTCCTTACACAACCTGGTTCTCAGTATCTTCTGTTCCTCACACAACCTGGTTTTCAACATCATCTTCTGTTCCTCACACAACTGGTTCTCAACAGCACTGGGGCCTAGATCAGTGCACAGAAGTCCTTCAACCCAGCCAGCAGCATGGCAGTGCCACACCACACGAGAGACAAGAGCCTGACTAAGGATGGTTTTGTGGCCAAGCCCCGGATTTCCAGTTAAGCCACCCAGTTCCTTTCAGTGCCCTCATGGAGCAATGAAAATGGCTGGACTTCCTCTCTAACAAACCACCAGACAAAACATTCCCAACGCTTGAGGAAAAACCGAGGTTTAATAGTGGATGGAGACCAACTTACCAAATCCCTTCATAGCCTTCCTTAGAGCCTGTGCTTCTTGCTCAGCACTGAAACTTGAGGCCCCTTTGATTGTTGCCTAAACCCACAGGAGATATGAAAAACAGACTCAAAGGGAGACATACACATAATAGAGTTGAATTAAAACCCCCCTTTTTTCTGGTTAAAGTTGACTGACAAAACCTGACTGATTTTATACCAGGATTCCTAAAAAAGAGACAGCTTTAGGGGGACCTCCCAGCCACATAAGAAATAAGCTGCAGGGACACAACTAGGAGAAAACATCTTCATTTGCTGCCCACAGAATATATGATTTCCAGTGAGACAATGGCAAAGAGCCTGACGTCTCTGTTCAGTCTGGCTGGGGCTTCTTCCCAGCAGTTTTCCATGTAAACCAGAGATGAAGCTGTTCCCATCAAAGCCCTCTTCCCGACTTTTCCAAGAGCAACCATCATTCTGTACCATAAGGTGCCAGGAAGCACAGTGTTTTACTCAAAACAGTGGTTCACAAAGAGGTTTCTCCTCACAGTGTCATTTCTGTGGGACTACATTGTCTCTTCCAAAGCCCTTAATATTCCCAGGAAAACCATCAGCTCAATATTCCCGTAGGACAGGCTTTCTGAAACAGGGATAATTACCCTATAAATGGCTACCTTGCAGCTTGAACCTGGAAAGAATAATCTACCCAGGAAGTTTATCCAGAGAAATTCATGCATTAATATCTGATTGGGTTTTCCATTAACTCTCAAACAGGAAAAACCCAATTGTGTGGGGAATAAGGAAGCAGAGAGAAATGACAAACACTCCCCCATAAAACAGGGACAGTGTTCTTCCTGTTGTGTCCTTATCTGAGCTACACTCCCCATGTTTTATCTGATGAGAGCAACTGCTTGGTACGGCATGGTACAGAACACACACACTCACCATGGCTCTCAGATGGGGTCAGGCTGTTTCTGTCTGGGTCTCCAGGCAGTTGACTACTGTAATAAAAAGGAGTGTTAGTTTTCTGGCAAATAATTAATAGGATAGACCTTCTCTTGCCAGCTAATGGGGCTGGTTCAGTAACCAGCTGATTTCTCTGGGGACTAAAAGCAACACCTGAACTCCCAGAGCAGCATCCCCATGTTTCCAGACCTGCTTTGTACTGAACAAAGACTGCCTGCAACATCAGTGCCAGGACATCAGCCCTGTCTGAAGGGAGGATGTGGTGCACAAGCAGATGACCAGCACTGGAGATCTAAGACGTTTCTATCACTGATGTCCTGGCTGAGGCTACCAGGAACAGCAGATAACATTGCCTTGGGAGCAAAGAGCCTCAATCCCCATGACCTCCAAAATACATGGCTTTCACCTTGCCAGGTTATGGGTGAATTAGGGTGAGGGTATCCTGACAGCCTCCACACACACTCCCTGGGAGTCGGAGACAGCATCAAGGTGTAGATGAGCGTGCAAAGGACACCTTCACTTGAGGAGTGGGATGGGAGAACTATTTTCCCTCTTGCTTAAAGCCTGCTGCACTCACCCCTTGCTCAGCTTGGTGCAATGGGTAATTCCTTATAGGCCGCAGCTTTAACTGACTGTTAAAGCCCTCAAAAAGGAAACAAACCCTTTCTTGCCATCTCCCCAGGTTCTCTTTTCTGCTTAGGATTTGGCTTTCATGCACAGAGCCTACACATGAACACACCCAAAGCATCTTCCTCACATCCCTGCTCAGTTGACAGTACTAGGACAAAGTTCACTTCCCTGCAACTCAAATTCAGCCCAGCATGGGCTGAGCTGCTCCCATTAAGGGTGATGCCAGTGGCTGATGACATCTCTCCTTAATCCTGCTCGTGGTGCTTAAGAGCTGGTATCAATGAGCCCAGACAGTTGTGCAAGAGCAGGAGCAAGAGCTCACATGACTCTTACAAATCCAGAACGCACTGGGAGGGTGCAGTTTAGGCAAGTCAGCTCACTGTGACATTTGCCATGGATGTGTTAGACACAGGCACTCCCAAGTGCTTTCTAGGTCATCTTTATTACACCCAGTGCAATCAGGCAACATATGGAAAGTTATTAGTGCTATTAGTGTTGTTTTCTTTCTTTGATGACACATTTCAGCAGTCAAAACCTGACCCAGACCACAGAAAAGTCACCTTTCCTCTTCTCTAATCTTTTACAGAAGTATAAACCCAAGTTGGTTTGCTTTAGCCAGACACTAAAAAATGGCTCTGAATTTCACAGATGGGTTTCTGATGCAGTTTTACCATTCAGTTGGCTTGTACACAGGAGCAGGAATATTTGACAGCCTGGTTTAGTGACTTAGAGGGAAAAGAAAGGTCAATAAACAAGGAAAAAGGGGTGGGAGGCAGAAAATTCCTGTGTCCAAATGAGCTGGTTCAAGCCAACACATGAGGAAAGGATGGGTGAGCTGGATATAGAGCAAGTGCTCCTGCAGGATCAAATCACAGCAGAATATTGACTGTAAGATTCCAATTCTTCATCCAGCTTCGATGTCATATAAAGAACATAAAGCCAGATCTGTCAGCACTCTGCAGCTTAACGCAGTTCCTGGCCTGCAGCTCAAAGAGGGAAAACCAGCTTCAGGATGGGAACACTTAACTGTGTTTTGAAGAGTTAAACTATGCATGCAGAGAGGCAGCTCCCAAGTGCTAAGGTGTCCTGGCTAATCCCTGTCCTCGTGTTATTGCTTCAGCCCAGAATAAAGGCCTGAGCTTGCTGATACACATCAGGAAACCAGAGGGTTTAAGGTTCTTCAAGGAATCACTGTCAGCGATACTAAGAGAAGCAGCTTCAATAGGAATTGATAAATGTGTGATGGAACAGAATTCAATGGCAAGGTTCACTCTATTAGATACAAAAAAGAGATTGTGTCAGAACTGGCAATGATTTCTACAGGACTGAAGTGATTTATACAGAACTGAATTGAAATGATGTGTATAGAAACTGAAGATACAAAGGAATAAGGGAGACCCCTCCTGTTGAGTCATGAGGCTCAGATTAGACCACTTTGCTTCCTAAACCTCCTCTCAGAGGTCAATCCAGACTTAGTCCCAGACCTGGTCAAGGGTTTATGTTTAAAGCATGACAAACGTCATTTAGCAGCAGTTTCTATTGTCAAAATGAAGCACAGGATTTTGCTTATTGAACCTAATGTATTCACAGATATCTAAACTAAAACACGAAGATGGAGATATATGGATATAGAGATTATAGACATATATACACACAGAACTGTTACATATTTCCCTTGGGTGCAGTGAAAAGTTAAAGTGTAGCACAACACTTGTCCTATACTAATAGCATACCTCGGCTTCCTCAGCAGGGCTGAGTGTCAGTGAGCAGCCCAGGCAGATGATCCCCCTATTTCCTAAACTTGGGGGCTCGGAGAGGGGTCCCACTCAGAGGGAGATAACTGGGTCCAGGAGAGCTCAAAGGACTCTCTCTTAGGACCACTATTTATAGGGGCTTGAGATGATGTAAATCAGTGTAAGTTTCCATCCTGGCCTCCCATCTTTGTCAGGGAATGATTTCCATTTTCATTGTTACATGATAAGGGAGCATCCAGCCTTCCTGTAACTGTGTGGCCCTTCCCACCTTTGTTGGGTGATCAGAGTAATGGTCAGGCAGTTCCCAGCCACCCACTCCATGCATTTGTGTGAAGGCTAACAGGAATTCTTGGATCCAGGAGCAAGGGGGAAGGATGCACTACCATGATACAGTAAACCTGGCTCAGAACAGGCTCAGAACACGTTGCAGGTGTATGAGGCTTCCCTCCCATTATCCAAATCTTCCCCATGGATGACTGTTTCCTGGCAGGCTCTATCAGCTAACCAGGCAGCTACAAGGCCACATCGATCTCCTTTAAAAGCTGAATCCAGAATAAACTTCATCTATCAGAAAACAGCTGAAGCTATCATGTGTGCTGGCCACTTCAAACCTAGGCTTGCTTTGAAGCTAGTTCCGACTCTCCACAGAGCACACACAGCTCCAACCCTTCAACAGGATACGAACCCCAGGTTTGAGCTCATAGACCTATTTCCAGTCCTACACCTCGGATGTGGAGTGGAAAACCACTGTTTTGGGACCTATCCCCTCGCAAGGCAAACACTGGACTTGTTTGGCTAGTTCTTTCATTCACCTACTGGAACACAACCCCACACCCTGTGCCTGATCAGCTTTTCCATGCCTCTGTCACCACCAGTGGTTTCCAGCGCGTGGATACAGCCCTGCTCCCTCCATAGAGTACCCTGGGGTAGGTCTGGGGCTCATCGCGGGGTGAGTGGCTCTGATCCCAGCCCAGGCTGCAGCTCAGGAAGGGATCTCCCTTCTGGCGAGCCCCGAGCCAGCCAAAATATCCCAGCACTTCCCACACCATGACCTCGGCCTGGCCACTGCCCTCATAAGGAATACAAACATAACAGTGAGTGAGCAGAGCCGTGTTCTCCTCACTTCAGCTGTGCACCCACCCAAAGCCGTTTCACAACCCTCGGCCATGCCCTCTCCACTCTCCAGGGAGGATGACGAGCCAGCTTGGGCACGGCTGACAGAGGAAGCAAAACCTGTGCCTGGAAAGAGTCAGCCATTTTCCTCCTTCCCAAAGGAAGTCCTTCCCTGCTTGTCCTCCCTCACCCCAGGCTTGTGTCCTCCAGGGCTGCCCCAGTGCCTTGGCATCACGACCCTGATGGGCACCCACCCAGCCAAGGGCTCCCGCACAGCCGCTGCCGCCTGGCAAGCAAGGCACCACTTGGGCACCTTCCCAGGCACCTCTCGCCGTGCAACCCCTTCCCCATGCCAAAGGGGACCCCCGCTTGGTTTGGCACTCACCTGATGTCCCCAGCGGCTGCCTTGGCAGGGATGGGAGAGCTGTGCTCGGGGCTTATCCTGGATAGCGAAGTCCCCGCCCTGGAGCAGAGAGGGACTCCTCCCTCCTGACGGGAAGGCAATCCGGCTCTGCTGCCCTCCTCTGCCCTTCCCCAAGCGCTTGTGGGCCGGAGCAGGCAGAGATTCCTTAGGGAGCATCACACACCTTTAGGAAATGAACTTTTGGGGGTTACACAGTGGTCTCTGCAAGTACAGGGGGGCCTGGCAGGCTGGGATGGCTTCCACAAAACCCCTCCAGCGCACAGGCAGCATCTGATGGCTCACTGCGCTGTGTGTAACAGGGCACCCCAAAGGGGGGATTGAGGGGGACGACAGCATGGAACACAGCAACAGGCAGAAACAGCCCCGAGCAAGAAGTACTGCTCATTCCGTAAGTGGTTTGTGAGGATTTCTTACCTGTGTTGTGTCTCTTTTCCTG
This sequence comes from Psilopsiagon aymara, assembly GCA_024733675.1. NCBI lineage: Eukaryota > Metazoa > Chordata > Aves > Psittaciformes > Psittacidae > Psilopsiagon > Psilopsiagon aymara. The sequence goes on from JANRGW010035325.1 coordinate 11,744, forward strand.
CCACAGCACCTCCTCAGGTCTTCAGCATCCTTTTCCCCTTGTCTAAGAACTGAGTAACAAACAGCCACGATTTCTGGAAGAATGATTATTTTCATAAAGCTTATTACTTTGGCCTCAATAAATTGCAGCACCCTGATGTCAAAACCCTGGAGGCAAAGGGACTTCAGTTTTACCCGTATGCGACACAGCCATGGACAAGATCCTGAGGCTGAAGGAAGGAAATCAACATTGCAGTGATACGTATCTGCCTTGTGTTTATCCTCAGGGACTTTGCTCTCCTCTGATGCCAAAAGTGCAGTTACTATAATGGGTAAATCAGCCCTCTCAGGTTCATTTTTCCACTCATACAAGTTATAATCATCCCTGTGCCTCTTTGCACATGCTCTTTTGCTGGAAGAGACCTAAATTTAGCAGCTGGGATGAATGCAGGCTGTGCTCCTGTGAGCATGTCTGAGAGCTGCCTTATTATAGCTCTCACTGCAGCTCAGATCCCCAAACCAACCCCACAGAGGCCACCAAGAGCATCTACTCCCTCCCTGCAGCTGCGGGGGTTCACTGAGCAGAGGGGAACGAACAAAACAAGGCTGAAGCCAGAAGCACTCTCCTTTTCCATTGCAGATTCCTTTTCCTTGCAGAGCCTGGCACTTCAGCCCATGCAGGATTCAGTGTGGATGAGCGCATGTTATCAACAGTCACTAAGGAGAAGCTCTGCTCTTCCCTACATCTGTTAAAGTTTCCATTCTCAGCCCTTCCTCTCACGTCAGCTGTCTCCTGCTCTGAGCCCATACGCCTCATTTTAACCCACCACCAGAACTGCTGCTTCTCCATCTTATGTTGCCTGGTTTTTTTTTTTTTAGCCTGTGTATTTTCAAAGCTTCCTTCTGCCTCTTTCCAGCCTCTTCAACCCAAGGACTGGATGGCTGTGACACTGCAGCATTGGTACATACAACAGTGTGTATTTATGCACAACAGTAATTAGTTAAGACCAGAAGTTATTCATCATTTCTGTATTTATCCTTTATATATTGCCCCAATCCTGCCATTTGTGATTTGGATAATTCAACCTTTGCTTTCCCCCTGGGAGAGGCTCCAAGTAGGGAGGAATATTTGTAGATAAAGTGTGTGGATGCTTTTGGCCATCTGGAATTAGTCATGTAAATGTAGTCCATTCAGAAGCCAGATCCTGACCCAAAACACACCTGAGTTCCCTATAACCTTGGCTGGTTATGAATGCTGCCTCCATAGCCATCCAATTCAGACCATCACAATTATTCAGACAGAAGAGAGGAAAAAAAGCCCAAAGCAAAGTACAAAAGCTTCTGCCCATGCTGAGAGTTGCTGAGCTGCTCTGGAAGGTGGATGGAAGGAAGAGGGATTCAGGGCAGTGTTTGTCTGAACCCTGTTGTACCTTGCTCCATGAGCTGCTCCCTTCAGGAAGGCACACGGGTGTTACTGTAGGGGAAATGTCCTATATAAGATTTAGGAGGCAAAGCTCTGTCTCTCCAGGGGCCCTTTATCTAAGGTCTGCTCAGCTTTCAGCATGTCTCTTCATCTCTTAAAGGATGAAAAGGTTACAGCTATCCTTAAATATCTCCAGCCTGAAGCACTAGCACAGCTTTGCCATCCTTCCATCACCAGTAATGGACAAGCCCATAGCTCTTATCAGTGTAGCAAGTGACAAAGCACATTTCACTGATAACTCCTGTTTGTCCCATCGATTTTTTTTAAGCCCCCTTTTTATAAAGCTCTCCAAAACTCCAGACTTCCCGTGGTTGCATACCTGCTCTGTATTCCCACTCCATCCTCCTGTTCTCCCAGCTCTGCAAATGACAATAGAAATTAAAGGTCACAGAAAGACAGGGCAGTGTGTAATGAGTAAATAAATTGAGCTCAAGCAGCCTGGTAAGAAGGAAGTATTTATTCTTGGTCCCACAATGAGAACAGAGCTGAATCTCCTGACAAATGGTAGCATTTGTGGTTTTGCCCTGAGGACCTACCCTTTCAAATCTGCACCTCACAGAGCAGGGGAGCCTGGTGCTGGAAGGGGAGATTTGATCAGCAGATACCTGCCTTTAGCTTTAGTGAAACAGCCTCACCTCAACCACTGACATCCAAATAGTGGTCAGCCAATCTCCCTCAGGTTTAAGGAGGGCCAGAATTTGGACCTTTGGGGATCCTGCAGGTGTTCTCAGAAAGTTCATAAGGGAATGTTCATTTTTATAGCCAAGTACCAGCAGCCTGCAATCAGCAGCCCCTGAAAATGGGGTTCAACTGTTGCACAAGTGTTGTTGGCATTGTGCAGCAATGCTGTAGCTCTGCTGTTTCCATAGCAGGGTAGCCAAGGCTAGGGTGGAGGCTGAAAACCAGCACTTGCTTTTCTAAAGGACCAATTTTCTTGTGTGTGTAAGAGGGTAAGGAATTCTCACCTTCTGCATATTGATATCAGGTTATTCTAAGTTAACTGCAGATATTAGGACTCACTGCACAGACTTAAGGGTGCTTTTGACTTCTTTCCTCCAGTTCAGCACTGCATGAGATGAAACATCCATTTCCACATGTCAGAGGTAGCCTTGGGGTCGAAACAGTGGTGTTTTGGCAAAGACCCTAGGAACAGCCAGCCTGAAGCTTTTGTCCTCACGTGAAGCCCTTTTAACACAAAGAGAGGAAGGAAGGTGACATACACACTCCTAGAACTAGGTAAGCAGTGTTGATTTGAGGTGGGAAGACTGAAATAGTCCAATTCATGTGAGAAATCAAAGCGTTCTTAGCTCTTCATTACTTACTATGACCATTAGAGATGTTATGAGGGGAATGTGTAGCACTCCACCTTGTAGCAATTTGGAGAGGACTTCACAGAGGCCTGAGCCAGTTCTGCTATGCAAGTTAATGGCTCTCTGCGTAGGTCCAGGCTGATTACATAAATGTACATGTCACATAAGGCCAAGGAACAGAGGAGCAGAACTGATCTGAGAAAATCCCTTTAACCTAAAGCGCCCTTAAAACAAGAGACTGCATAGCCACAACGATCTACACACCTCAGTATAAGCTGTACGGTGAGGCAGGGATGAGCAGCTGTATGGAAGAGCCTCAAGTCAAACTCCCCACTTCAAGCATGCTTCAGTCACAAGACTTTTTAAGACAGGGCTGCTTGCATGTTCTGCAGGCGAGGAGAGGAGCTCCTAGGTGCTATTGCCATTTATAAGTGCCAGCTATAACAGCATCTGGGGTGCTACCACACTCAGTGCTTTCCACGCTGCTGTCCCACAGCATATGCTGTGCTGCCACCACCTCAGAAGTGCCCACACACTCTGCCTTCCTCTCACAGAGAAACTTCAGGCTGCACTTGGCCATGAGCCCAGTCTGCTGTTTTCTTTTATTAACTAAAGCTATAAACAGGGAGCACAAGCAGGCCTGGGCCAGTGGTTGTCTGACAGCCTCATCAGCTGCTTGTGTTAATGGATGCCATCCAAAGAGGGGCTGGAGTCAGTGAGCACCTCTGTAGTGGGGTTGTGAAGGTTAAGCACTTGTAGGTGACAGTTTTGCCTTCAGAACAACTTGCAGCTATACAAGTTGCCACTTGCTCTTGATCCTAGTTGTGTTGTCTCACCTTCCGCTGTTCAAACTGAACTGGGGAAAACAGATCTGCTTCAACGCCCATAGCAGAGCTTAAGGCACAACTGTGGCCTTAAGACAGGAGCCCTCATGGGATCTAAGGTAGCTTGGTCTTAATAAGCCATTCCCAGTCCTTGCTGGGAAGACAGTGTGGATGCAGTGCAATCAAGATAACACTGCTTGTCATGGTATAGCCTATGTGCACAAAGGACGAGACTAGACTATTATAATTGCATTTTCATTGCAGTTTGTACAAATGTATTAATTTGGCCTCAAATAAGTCAAGACTGATATTATTTAAACCCCAGGCCTTAGGACATTTGCCAGCTCCACGGGGAGACATTCAGTAAGGGAAACTCCCAGTGCCCCTGTGGTACAACCTAAACCCTCCTTCCCCAAAGCTGCAGGCTATGAACTGCTACACCATTGCTTCCAGAAGCCTTAAATGTATTATCAAACTTAAATTCCATTTAATGAGCTTAATGAATGTTTGCTTTAATTAGCATACATACAGATCTGAAGAGGAAATGAGCAGCTTTCTTTTTTTTCTTCTTAATTAATATCTGCTTCTATGTAGCTTTATCTTTCGTGGCTGCTCTGCAATTTGGCTTCAACACAGCTCTAGGGGATGGAAACAGGGCTGTGGCTGCCCAGCTCAGTGGGATTTCTAAGGCACGAATGTATTCATTCCTTGATGGAAATACAGTAGAAGCTCATGACAGCTGATGACAGCTTAGAGAGAAGAAGACATGTTAAGCATCATAAACATAAACAGGAGAAGTTCAGGTTGGATCTAAGGCAGAACCTCTTCCCTATGGGGGTGCTGAGGCGCTGGCACAGAGTGCCCAGAGGAGCAGTGGCTGCCCCATCCCTGCAGTGCTCAAGGCCAGGTTGGACACAGGGGCTTGGAGCACTCTGCTCTATGGAAGGTGT
>JANRGW010035328.1:0-17514 GCA_024733675.1 Psilopsiagon aymara
GGAGGTGTCCCTGCCCATGGCAGGGGGGTTGGAACTGGATGATCTTAAGGTCCTTTCCAACGCTAACTATTCTATGATTTCCATGCTGTAAAAGTCTCTGTAGGTAACTAAATCCATTAGGAATTATCAGGAATTACCAGAGTCCCCAACTGTTTGCACACTACAATACACAGCATCACCGCTTACATAAATTTAGAGTCTGTCATAATATAAAGAATAGAACCCAAAACTCATCTTCCCACTCTAACACATCCAAGGAAATGGTCCATAATGATCAAAAAAATCTCATGTTTTTGTAAGTTACAGTACAGTGATTGCATTTACTATGGAGAAAGTATTTACCTGTGAAAAATGTAAGGATACAAAGTTAGCCTGAATTAGGAAGTTCCTTCTTTGACAAAGTACGATAGGAAGAGTGAGGTTGGAATTGGGGGAATTAAACACATGCATTTCCAGGAAACCAGAACAGACTTAATGATTCAAGTGTACTCCCTGTTGCATTAGGACGGAAGTTATCCTGGTAATACATGATCAATGACACACAGTTTGTCAGTCAACATTATAACTTAATGTAAATAAAGTAAGAATCCAGAAAGCTTTAACCATTGCCAGTGAGAATTCTCAAACACAAAGAGGATGAAAATAGGAGCTCCCTAGTCTTGTTGGAGTTTTACCTGTGGCCTTTCCAGAAAAGTAAGGCTGTAAGGAAGCAAAGACCTACTTACCCTACCTCAGGGCATCCACAGATATGAAGATTAATTTGGCACAAAATTCAGCACATGGTTACTCCCAAACTTAGCCAAACATTTGCTTCTTTCACACCAGCTATTTAGCTCAGCTCTTTACGTCTGTTTTAGGAGACTGATCTGGTATGCAGGGACAAAATTCGTTACACTGAGGGTGGTAAAACGTTGACACAGGTGGCCCAGAGAGGTGGTGGATGCCCCATCCCTGGAGACATTCAAGGCCAGGCTGGATGTGGTTCTGGGCAACCTGATCTAGTTGAAGATGTCCCTGCTCACTGCAGGGGAGTTGGACTACATGACCTTTGACGGCCCTTTCCAATCCAAACTATTTTATGATTCTATGATATGTTCACTCCCCATGAAGCTAAGATTTGCTAGAACTACTTTAGAGAGAGCTACAAATTAGACGTCTCTGAATTAGTCTGGTTAAATCAGCCTGTGGCTGCAGCAGGACAGGAATCCTTACAATAGGCATGCGAGCTATTCTCTTCTCTGCTCCTAAACCCAAAGCTTACAGGAGCTGAAAATGTAAGTATTGCTAAGGTCTGATTTCTGGATAAATAATTCCTTCTCTGCACTGTACATCACCTTTAAGTATCTTCCTGCCAAAGATACTAAGATATGTGCAACTACTGCAATAACAATACCTCGGAAGAGATAAGAACTTGGTCATTACTGGAAATGAGTTGGCATGAAGCAAAATGAATAATTTCAGTTATGCTGGTATGCAGGGATAGGCACAGAACATTTAGGTTTGCTTCCACAGAAAGTCATGTCTCTGCATCCTCCCCTCACTATTGCCCTGTTTAAAACTCATCTCTTACCTCAGGAAAAATAGTTTTCAGATTAATGCATGTGTTAAATGAAAAGTGGACTCTTCAACACCCTTTTCTTTTTAACAAAGACATAAGAAATTCAACATAGGAGTTTATGGAGAACAGGCGAGATTGAAAAAAACATCAAGTCTTGGAGAAGTACTGTGAATACAGCATTATTGGTCTTAAAAAAGCACAGTGTACTGAGAATTCTGGCTATACGCTCTAGTCCAGTCATCTTTGTTAAGCAAATAATCTGATGATACATATGCTTGTAAGATGTAGCACGATAAATAAATCCTTACAGTTTAAAGCAATACCTACCATAATTACACTGATCAAAACTTCAGTACTTTCAGTTATTTCTTCAACACACCGCAAAGAGCATAACTAACATAGACATTCTAGCATGAGTAGACAAGAGAGTCAGCAATGGTTCGTAAATGTTAGAGGAATAGACAGTGACATATATACATGTGATAGCAGAATAAAAAATGCACATTCCATTTAGTACTATCTGTACAGACACTGTGTCTCTCAGGTTACCTTTGAGGCTGCTTAAGTCCCCTGATTTCCAGATTTCCAGTTCCTTTCCAGGCTCTCTTAGCTTCAAAAGCAAATGTGTAGCAATGTCAGGAATTGCCTTCCTAGAATAAATTCTTAAATTCTTAAAATAAGGACAGAAGAACGCTTAGCTACACAATAACAGAGCACCTATATAGGAGGCTGTTTTCTCTCCTCCCTCAGAAATCCCCATCAGAAGACAAAAATGCATTGTGAAAGAATCATTGTATCAACCAATACTTTCTAATCTAAACAAAACCAATTTTGCTCTGGAAGTCCCCCTAGTAACTGTTATGAGTCCTCACCACTGTTTACAGAGCTATCCATCAGTTCTGCTGAGAGACTGAGCTTGTATGAACTTCCCTGCAAATAGAAGCAGTAAGCCAAGATCCAAATCCTCCAGCACTACAAACTAACAGTTTTACAAATAATAGGGTTACTTATATCTGCAAGTACTTTTAAAATTGGGGTTTAAGCCAGCAACTATTAATTGACACAATACTTGCAAGGCTGCACATTCCAAACAACTTATGAAGCTGCTGGATAATCTGATGAAAGCATAAGCTACCCTTTGTCTAACACCTCCTGCCAGCCAGACTGGAAGATGCACCAACTCCAAGTCAATGTCGTCACGTTAAAACACATACCTTTCTATTACTGCAACATTATGGTATTGTAAAGCATAGCAATAAACGTACTAACAAAGAGCAAACAATGTAGGCACTGGAGTTTGAGTGTCAAAAGTACTTTTCCTGCAGGTAAAATGACATATATGTACATGTCTTTTGGTCATCCATGTTTGCGTTTCAGTGCTGTAAACAGTAAGTTAACAGTTCCTAAAGTATTTCCATTTCTAATTAGCATTCACTATCAAAGTGCTGCCCTGGTCCATTTTATAGAAAAGGAGACTGCTCCATGTTCACTTAAGTAAGAAATTGAAGAAGGAGACTTTTCACATACACCTCCTGTTGGGGCTTTTTTGGGGGGGGCAGGGAGGACTGTAAGCTGAGGTTTCTAACAATAAAATTAGACTGGAAGTCTGGTCTCAGAAGTACAAGGAGTTCACCTTTCTGTGGGACCTTACAGATTCATTGTCAACTGATCACACTGGCTTCAAACACAGGAATTCTCACCCAGACAGCTCTGCCTGAGGTGCCTGCAGGAATTTATCTTGCTGCATTCATTCTTATTGGTTTGAAAACTGTAAACCTTTTCCAAAACTGGCATCTCTGCATCTCCACCATTTATAACTTTAAGAAAAGCTCTTTGTTTTCCGGACGTTGCAGCACAAAGTTTGTCATACTTTGTGCAGAAGTTCATGGACAGCTGAGAGATTTAAAACCAAAAAAATTACAAACAGGAAACAGCATTTAACCTACCATTAAGCTGACCCAGAACTGACTTCTCAACAATGGAATATTGGCAAGGGGTATCTATTAATCAGCTCTACTGCAATAGCAAGATGGCTCCAAAATACAGCAACAGGAAGGGAAAGAAACTTGTTAAGCCAAAAAGAAAAACAGCAAGTTAATTCTACTTTTGGCTGTAGCATGAAAGATGTACATAAATGAAATAAACTGTGGACTCCGGTTCTATGTTTCCTGTATAAATACAACTAAGAATAAATAGGAGAGGTGTATAATCATTCAGATCTGAATCTGTTGCATAACCCCCAAAGGCCTAAGAGCAGAGTTAAAGTGGAAATCAGCTTTCCACAGTAGGAAACATACCAGTTTAGTGCAACTAATTTCACAGGAAACTTAAGTCCTGCTTGTGCACTGGCCAGCCAGAAAGCACAGACCAGCAGGAGAGGCTCTTTGACATCTACTCAGCAGCACTGCTTGTCGGTAATGATGAAGTAGACAAGGTACGAGGCTGGTTCAGTCCCACTACTGACCTGTACTTTGCTACCATCAAGATCCAAGAAAGAGGTCTTACCAGACAGAATGTAGGGAGGAAAAACATTTATCCACCTTCTCAAGTCATTCTGGATAGCAGTATCAGAATAATTGAATGGTTTGGGTTGGAAGGGATCTTAAAGACCTAGTTCAGTTTCTACCAATCTGCACTGGTTACTTACGGGCTAAAAGCCGACAAAACCCATAAACATATGTGTTGTCCTTGCTTTCTGCTGACACAAGAAGCAGAGTACATAGTTTGCACAGAGCCTATACCTGCAGGTGCACAGGTACTTCAAACCTACACAGAAGTGACAATGTGCCCAAGTAAATACAAGCAGCCTCCCTAGATTGAAGGGGCTTGAACCAGATGGTAACACTAAAGAAAATGCTGTCAAAAATGCATCTGTACTCTGTGCTTCATCACTAAAAAGCCTTGCCTCACCCATCAACATGTACTTATCACTGGAAACGTGCTAGGAAATTACTTGTGACGCTCACAACTCAACACCAAAGCAGCAGCTCAGCATAAATCTGCAAACAGCACAGCCCTTTCATCTTGTCCCTTTGAAGGAAAGCACCTACACTTTCCTCCCCCTGAAGAGCCTTTCCTTCTCAAACGGACGGGCTCACACTGCCAAATTGCGTCCCACCTGCTGCACCGAGATGAAGGTGTCAACACATGGGACGGAGGAACACGAGGTGTCTTCCCGCCGCTTCCCTGAGCAGCGGGAACGGAGCCGCGGCAGGGATTACCTGTGCTCCCAGACACACGGCAGCCGAGGGACGCAGACCGAACCCGGGAAGGAGTCCTGCCGAGGGGAGCCGGCCGGCCCCTCGCCCGCCCCTGTCCCCATGCGGCCGCGGACAATCTACGGCGCTTCCCCGGGCTCCCGGGGCCTCACCCCAGGAGCTTCCCGGCGGCACCGCGCTGAGGCGGCGGGAGGGGGAAACGAGGAAGGGACGCGGACGTGAGAGCGGCCCGGCCCGGCCCCACACGGCCGGTGCGAGGAAGAGCGATGGCTGCGGGGACAGCGGGAACGCCATGAGGAGACGCTTACCTCAGCCGCGGCTCGCCTCAGCTCCGCGGGCGGCAGCCGCCCCGCCGGCTGTTCACTCCCCTCCTCAGCCCGGCCCCGCAGCGGCCCCCGCGCCCAGGGCCCGCCCCTTCCTTCACCTGCCGGGGCGAGACGGGCCCGCCTCCCCCAGCGGCCGCGGGAGCTGGCGGCCGTCGAGGCAGCGCTGATCCGCCCCGGGTGCCGTGGGGCGGAGGCCGCCGGGGAGAGCGGAGCGGGCTGGGCTGGACGAGGCCGTGCCCGAGCAGCGCCTGCTGGAGCCCAAGGGGTTGCCGGGCCCGGCCGGGTCAGGGTTGGAAGCTGTACCACCGCTCGGCACAGCGGTGCCTGTGCAGGCAATCTGGGCAGGCTCATGAATCGTAGACTCGACTGGGTTGGAAAGAACTTTCAGATCATAAAGTCCAACAGTTATCCCAGCACTGCCAAGACCACCACTAAACCATGTTCCTGAGGGCCTCATCTGCACAGTTTTTGAGCACTTCCATGGATGGGGATTCCACCGCTGCCCTGGACAGCCTGTTCCAATGCCTGAGCACCCTTCGGGGAAGACATTTTTACTAATATCCAATCTAAACCTCCCCTGGCTCAGCTTGAGGCCATTTCCTCTTGTCCTACTGCTTGTGACTTGGGAGAAGGAACCAATCCCACCTCACTACAACCTCCGTTCGTGCAGTTGTAGGGAGCCATAAGGTCCCACTGAGCCTTCTGTTCTCCAGACTAAATCACCCCAGGTCCCTCAGCCGTTCCCCATCACACTGTGCTCCAGGCCCTGCACAGCTCCATTGCCCTTCTCTGGCCCTGCTCCAGCACCTCAATGTCTCTCTTGTAGTGAGGGGCCCAGAACTGAACACAGGGTTCAAGGTGCAGCTCCACCAGTTCCCAGTACAGGGGGATGACCACTGCCCTGGTCCTGCTGGCTATGCTATTGCCAATACAGGCCAGGATGCTGTTGGCCTTCTGAACTGGGCACAAGCTGGCTCACATTCAGTGACTGTCAGTCAGCATCCCCAGGTCCTTCTGAGCCTCTGGTCTGTCAGTGAAGGGGTGAAAGTCGCAGCCCTGGAGGACACAGAAGCATAGAATAGTTTGGGTTGGAAGGAATCTTTAAAGGTCATCTAGTCAAAACTCTGTAGTGAGCAGGGACATCTTCAACTAGATCAGTTTGCTCAGAACCACATCTAGCCAAGCCTACAATTTCTCCAGGGATGGGGCATCCACCACCTCTCTGGGCAACCTGTGCCAGTGTTTTACCACCCTCAGTGTAAAGTTTTTTCCTGACATCCAGCCTGAATCTCCCCCATGACTTGGTAGGTTCAGGTTTTGTCTGTCACAGGTTCCTGCCTAGAAGACACTGGGACAGGGACAGGGTACTGGGACATCTACTCTAGGTCATACTTTGCCAAGAGAGGTTAGACCAGATGATCAGTGAAGTCCCTTCCAACCTGATATTCTGTTATCTGCAAATGGTGAAGATCATTTTTGTGTGTCCATTGGGAAGTAGGTGCAGGCACTGCTAAAGGACTGGCTGCACTGTGTGCCAAGGCTGTGGGGAAGGCACAGCAGTAAGTTACAGGCACCACATGTGGACGCAGGCTGGCTCTCCATGAAGCAGTCAGGGTGCTTCAACACACTGCTGCTGTTACCACTGCAGAGTTAGCCCAGGACCCCACCAGCCAGGCTTGGCTGCACCAGAGACACTGGGTTGCCTCTGCACTCACCAGGTTTTACCCCATATCCATGGTAGTTAGACCCATTGCCCTGTATCACTGAGACATGTTATGTGGTTGGAAAGGTGTTTTAAAGTCCTGTAAAAGGTAACCTTTAATTTTACAAGATGAAGTTCTCTTCATTCTCACATTTGTTTCTCCATTTGCTGCCTTTTGCCATGTTTTTCTAAGTAAAAAAGTTTGTGGGTTTTTTTTCAATAAGATGAACAGAAAATTTTAAAATTGAAATTAAATTTAAAAATATACAGAGGCAAATTATGACAAAAAATCAATTCAAAAATCATTTAAAAATTCTCAGCTACTCAGAATGCATTTTTTGTCTTGTGAAAATGATACACAAAGTGGTATTTCTACTGTGAGAGCACTGCTATCAGAGATACAAAGTGGTTAGTTTTAATTCCATTTACCTTTGAAGCAAAAATGTAGCTAGAAAACAGACCACTTAATAAAGAAGTGTTCCCAAATCATTGATCTTTGCCTAATTCTGTAGATTTATTTGAATAAAAATTTAGTTTTAAAGCCTTTAACCTTTACAATGGTATCAGAGTAGTTTCTGTGGTCAGAAACCAAGGTGGTGTGATATTTCCTTTGAGTGTCATTTATGAGTATTTTTCTTTGTCATGCACACAAATTCATGATATGAAATAGTAAAGCCAATCCCTTTTCTAAATACAGTGGAGAGAGTAGCTGGTCTGTGAAGTGAAGCCCTGTGTTTTAAGTACAATAGACTAGCAAAAGCTAGTTTGGAAGTGGGATTTAGTGATCTTGGATTGATTTACAACATAAATACAGTGCTGTTAGTTCCTACTATTGGATTTGGAGAAGACTTTGGGTAAAGAAAACGATCATTTCTGAGTACAAGCGAATAATTGTGCTGGCAGAGCCTGAGGAAAATTAAGTTTCTTAAACTTTCCCACGGCATGTCTCTCAGTTGCAGCCCGCGGCAGCTTTTACCATGGCCTTAGCTTTCTATTGCCCAAAGACTGCCAGGGCAGGCAGTGTAGCACATGTAAGTCTCGTATAAAGACTGCAGGCAGGAAAGGTGTTTGTATGTAGCGCTTCCACTGACTTCAGTGTGAGTTCTGTGTCAGAACGTCCTGACTTTGCTGGTGGAAATTACAGCATTTATTTTCCTGCCTGACTAAACCCAGAACTTTCAGTCTCCAGAGAAGAGAGATTAAGTGCATTGGCAGCATAAAGCTAAAGCAGGTGGGGGAACCTTCGTTTTGTTGGCTGAATATGCCCTGTGACCTCATTTCATGGGGTACAGCCCATGATTAAAATGAGCATGTGTGTTATTACTGGATAGCACAGCATGTTCGTGTGTGGTCTGCCCAGCATGTTGGAGAGACATACGTGGTCCTTAGGAAGGAAAATGTTCCCCACACCCAGACTGAAGGCTAAACTGACAAGCCTGTATACAAAACACGTAACAGGGTAACAGGCCATTCTCCACACTCTTCTGAGCTGAGTTTTTCTTATCATGGAAAAGAAGACATTTTTCATAATATCCAGTCTAAACCTCCCCTGGCACAACTTGAGGCCATTTCTTCTTGTCCTATTGCTTGTTACTTGGGAGCAGAGACCGACCGAACCTCACTACAACCTCCTTTCAGGTGGTTGTAGAGAGCAATAAGGTCCCCCTGAGCCTTCTCTTCTCCAGACTAAACAACCCCAGTTCCCTCAGCCATTCCCCATAAGATTTATTCTCTAGACCCTCCACCAGCTTGGTTGTTTTTGTTGTATGAGCTAAGCTTTCTGTGTGACCTAAATTGTGCGCAGTGTTCCAGCTGTGCCCACTGCCTTTTAGGATCACACTTGTGTAACGTCAGGAAACCATAATTATTTATGAGCTTGCTCTTTCTCTGTTTTCTCAGAATGATGAACTTGTTACTTGTATCTATAGCTTATTTGAGCTCACAACTGTATTCTATGCTGCTGAACTTGTATTATTCTAGTCATTGAGACCATGCAGTTATTCTGAACTGCAGTCATCTTCTGTAGTGAGGAAACATCCCAACTTCATTTTATCAGTAAATATAACAATACCCCCATGAAAAAAATCCATGCTCTTATCAAAAAGTATGGTCAGACTAATCTGGTGTGGTCTACTCTAGGAAAAAACATCCATTTAATGCCATTTACCTCTACATCCTTAATTATTTTTTCTTTAAATTTGCTTATAACATCAGATTGAAGGGACTATAGCTATGATGCTGCTTTCACCTCCATTCTTCTTAAATGCAGAATTTGCATAAGCCTCACTATAAAAAACAGTGTGTGATTTTTAGCTGGGCTAGATTCCCAACCTAACAGAGATATGAAAATATATATCTGTGATTTCATAAGCCAGCTCACCCTGAATTCTGAGAAAGACGCTGGCCCTTGCTGCACTGTGGCCCTGCTTCTTCTTTTGTTGTTATCTTTTTCCTTTTAAGTGCCTGCAAACCCTTGGTCTCTTTGTTATAATTATCTTCACACATCTGGCTTTGCTTGATTTTGGCAAGTCTCATTTCCTGTCCTCGAGATGCGGTTTACCTTTGCTGATCAGTCTTTATGTTTCTTGAAGAATTTCTGGTTATACCTGATTTCCCATTCATGGTGGCTGCATGCTTTGAGCTCCAGCTGCTCTGCAGAAGTTTCCTTCCTTGCTTGTAATGCAGTCATGTGGCACAGAAGTTGGAAAAAGCCCAGTGTAAGCTGCCTGCACCAAACTGAGCATCATCCAAAATGCAGATCTGGAGTGGAGGTGAGAGAGAGGTGGGAAGGTTGCTTGGGTTTTTGTTTTGTTTATTTATAGTTCTATCAATTACCCTGTAAAACATATGCTAAAACATGTCCAATCCCAAAGGACAGAAGCATTTGTGTCAAATTTCAGGTACTTGTATTCTGTTTGAAAAGCATCAGAGAACTGTACAACTACAGAAATATAGAAGTGCCAGATTAAAAGCTGGTACTGTGGCACTTCAGGTCCTTTCCAACCCCAACCATTCTTTGATTCTATATTTGCGAGATTTCTGACTATCAGATTCAGGACTGGGTTACTTATTTAAATACGTGACACAACTAATGCTTTCAGTATGCTCAGGTATTTCCCAGTCTATTGTTCTACCCCAGAATCATGGCCAGTATTGATTTTGCTGCTGCTGTTTCTTTCAGTTGTTATCCCAACTTGGGAATGCAGACTGAAAGCATGAGTCCGGCTCCAGAGATGCTATCACAAGGGGCCCTAGTGGAGGCCTGGCAGTAACAGTGCAGTACTCATAAATAACATTTGCTCCAAGAGTTACAAGAATTCCAATAATTCTCCCAAAAGGCATGTATTAAAATGACAATATACTTAGGTGCATAGTGGATACTTCTCTTTGTTAGTTAGAAGTGGCAGAGAAACATGGAAAAATATTTTAAAAGATAAAGAAATAAAAAAAAAAAAAAAGGAAACATTTTCATTAGTGACATTGTCTGTTGTGTTTATAGGACTCTTACCAAGCCTTTGATAAAAATAAAACCTCTCTTTTGGCTTTTTTTGTTGTTTCTTAATGCTGACAAATACTGAAATTAATTTGTTATATAACCTATTCCAGGGCCCAACTGTATCCCTGCAGAGACAGAACAATTCATTATGGATGGAGGAAGTGTGCCAGAAAAAGCAAGGCTTCACAAAGGCATTTTGCCTATTCCTGTCATGCTTTCCAGCTGAAGCTTAAGGAAATACACTCACTAATACTTCTCCAACATGTTTGGCTGACAGCTAGTGCATCCCTCCTTGTCTTCAGTATTACAGACTTGCTGATGCACAGGATGAGAGGAAAGAGATCTGTCTACAGTCTTTACTGTTGCTGGCAACACAGATCATTCCGTTTCTGTTTTGCTGCACTGCATTTGCAATAAAACAGTATCATTCCTCTCTACAGAAAACAATATCTTCTGTCTGGTTTTTAGTGTCTTTGTGTTGAAGAAGCCATAATTTGTTTGGCATCTACATTACTGATTTCTGTCATGGGAGACACAGGGATATCCATTTGACTAACATGTTTTGCAATTGTATGAAACATCTAGAAAGAACATTAAAAGTACTTAAAAAACAGGGATCCATAAAAATTCCAAGAAGGCAGTCTGTCACCTACCTGACCTTCAGAGGAAATCACACACTCTGGATTTTCAGCCTGCATGATTATACTTAGTAAGTGAAGGCCATTATTGAGACTAAAAGAATGCATTTTCCTTTACTCTCCTGCTCATATGAGCAGAAAATATGAACTTTTCCCACATGGCCTCATCTGCTAACATGTGTTCTGATAAGACAGAGGAGAAGCATCACCTATCATATTTCCAAACACATATTTCTTTACAGTCCAAAATGCAGTAACCTGTTTCACATTGAGCACGTAAGTAAGAATGACTGTAAACACCAAATTTTTACCAACAGTTAAACTTATCACCAGATGAAGTCCTCTTTTGTTTTGCTTCTCAAACTGAGTAAACGAAATCTAGCCATAGCTGCAGGGGCAGAGGATCCCAAATAACATGCTGCTATGATCTGTGATTTGAGTGCACCACTCTGTGATCTCCTCCTACTCTTTCCAATGTCTTACAGCAAACTGCATGGTAACGGAAATCATCAGAACAATTCCAGTCTGATGCTAGTGAGTAAGATTATTTTCATCTTGTCAAAGTGATAAAGCTTAATGGCTGTGAAGTTTCCAGCAGGAAATTACTAGTCACATAACTAATGCCTTTTTCTGATGGCTCACACCGAGAAGAGTGAAGGGCAAGACACAAAACTCAGCACAGGAATGCAACCTTTCAGAGCTGTTCCTTTCCAGAAGTGTTTATGAAGGCACAAACACCAGAAAACATTGTGGCTATGGGTTTCACTATCGTGTAGGACAGCTTAGGTATGAAATCATCATTATAAGAATAGGAAAGTGGGCATCTCTCAGTAACAGGGCTGATTTTAAGTATAACAAGAGGAGGGAGCCCCTCAGGGTTGAAGGCAGCAGAATCACTAAAACCCTTTGGTGGGAGGAAGTGCAGAGCACTTTTCCTACGCCTGGCTCGTGGAGAGAGCTGGAGTTGCTGGTGTGGGTGGCAAGTATTGCTAAGGAAACCAGCACTTTTTCCAGCTTTGCTCCCTAACAACGGGACACTGAGTTACCCCTATCCTGCCCTTTGACCTTTGATGTGCTGACATCCTTACATCCTTTCTGAAATCTTTCTTCATATGTGGGCTGTGTTTGCACTGTTTCTCCCATAGTTACCTTTAAAACATCTTGAGACAGCATGAAGACTATTTAACTCTCTTAACTACAGCTTTTCTTTCTGGCAGGAATCCTCACTGCAATCATTATTTTGAACTGAGCAAAACTGTAGCAGATATTTTATTGCTTGTTCATCCTGCGAGGATGTAGAATCTCTTACAGTGTCCTTTAAAAACAGATGCATATCCAAGTGAAGAAAATAATAAATAAGAAAGCTTAAAAGCACAGTAAAATAGGCCAGAAGTGTTGCTTAAGAGCAACTTGCAAAAAGTCTGAAAACTGACAGTAAATCTTTTTCCAAATGCATCAAGAGCAGGAAGCATACCAGAGACTCAGTAGTGTCAATATGAGATTAAAGTTCCAAGGTACCCTCAGGGAAGATAAGATCATAGCACAGCATTACAGAAAAGCTGAATAAATGTCTTTTCTAAAAGAGTTAGGGAAGTTTCCATGCAAAACCTTTTCTTTTGGGGGGAATTATTACAGAATCTGTGACAAATAGAAGGATCAGTAGGAAAGATGATAGTTTAAATGAACAAGACAGATGGTCTTGAGAACGAGGCTGTATTCTCCCAAAAGTTCTATGTGAATATAACTCAAACTATGATGTATAACCTCTTGCTTAAAAGCAGCATTTAATCTGAGAAGGGAAAGGTAATAAATGTGATTGTGATTTTTTTTTAATGGTTCCAAGATAGTCAGAGATCTTCAGACATGTGTCTGGACCTGGGTGAATTAATAGAGTGTCACAACATAATTAGGATAGGCAATAAAGATAATGTGTGAAGAAGGAGTCAGCGTAGCTCTTAGAAAGAGGAGTTATGCCTCACAAGCAAATTTGTGGGAGTTCCCTAAAGGAGTCACTAGTCATGTGGAAAGGGAAATCCGGCTGATAGAGCCTATTCACATTTCTAAACCTCAGTGAAGTTACTCATGAAAGTCTTTTCAAGAAGCTGAGCACCTATAGCAAAACAAAAGGTCTAAAATTTAGGAAAAAGAAGGCAGGAGTTAAACAGAGTTTTCACAGTGAGGAACAGCATTTTACTTCCTTGGGAACTAGTATGGAAATAAAGATGTTTAACACAGCCATACATGATATAAGTTCTGTAATGTAAAAATTACTGTGAGAAGGGAAGTGATAAAATGTGCTGATATCAAGTTATTTGGGGTAGTAAAGATACGTGCTGAGTGTGAGGAAGGACTTAATAATACTGAGAAACTGAGCAAGCAGAAATGCAGTGCAAATAATTGCAAAAATCTTCCTAACTTAGCATATGAAGTGATGGTCCCTGAGCTGGTTATTGTCACTGAGGAATGAGCACTTGGGCTGTAGAAGTTCCAAAAAAGCTGGTGGTTCAGTGCTTAGCAAGAGTAAAACTGTGAACAGAACATTAGCAATCATTAGCAGGAGAGCCCAGAGCAAATCTGAGATTTGTTCATTAAATCAAGCCTCAGAGTGCTAGTGCATAGTGCTAGTTCCCCTACTGCGAAAAGGGAATAGGACAAATACTGCAGAAGGTGGTAATTGTATGATTAGGCTGTAGCTCTCCTTGCCTCAGGATGCTGTAGATGCTAATTCAGACAATTTTCAAGTGAGCCTAGGAAAACCTAAAGTAGCAAACCCCATTATCAGGTAAAAAGAATATACCACCCCTTTCCAGGTGTTGGAGAAAGTTCACCCCTTGCCAAGAACTGGAGAAAAAAATCCCAGGTTACATGAACCTTTCATATGACTAGTGAAAAACATTCTTACATTGTCATCACTGCTGTCAAACTATACTATATGAATTGGTCCCTTGTCACTGTGAGAGTCCATCAGCTGGTATCTCTGTAGCCACCAGATAAACTCCACCGGCAGATTGGTTCATAACACTTGAGCCATCATATTATATGTCATCCAGCTCAATCCGTTCTTGCTACATTCAGCATGAATTTTGCTGGGACTTTCTGTAACATCCAGGTGAAGCTAATACAAATGGTAAAAGCTCTACAGAGGTAGCACCTCTGAATTTTTTTTCCTTTTAATATACAGATCCAGTTCTTAGATTTGAAATATCTGTGGACTGGGTATGATAACTGAATTATTGAGAAATAGCAGTGCTATCAGATAAGAAAGTTCTACATTCAGAATCATAGAGAAAATTATCTTGCTCTTCAGAAAGGTGGTGAAGAGGACAGCTATGTCTCAAAAGGGCACAGACAATGAAAAGGGAGCTGAAAGCTCCTTAGAAACGAAACCTAACAACCAGAAGACTCAAAACAGTCTTGTGATTGTGACCGCTAAGGACATCTGTCCAACAACTGTGCCAAGAATTCAGCTAATAAGCAAGAAATGAACAAAGGAGTGCTGTCTCCTTGGGGAAGCTGTCTGGTACCGTGCGGTCAAGCTCTGAAGAGCATGTACTCTGTGAAAGACATGGTACACATGACTATAGACCCTAACATCCCCTTTGGATTGAAGAGTGTATTTGAAATGCAGTGTTTTCAAGGCAAGTTTACACACCAGACTTTAATAGCTCAAATGAAATTATATGAGCCAGGAACAAAGAAACAAGAGAAACATGGGTTGGCATTTTCTATGACTCATCACTTGAAGACAATTTTAATATCCATAAATGAACATAATGCATTACAAGAGACAAAGTTATCCAAACAGTAAGTTACATCCATGCTCTGCATAGTCTTGAGGCAGAAACAGATACAATGTAGGATGGATCACTGTAAGCAAGCACAAGAGATGCTGTGGAGATACAGAAGAGAGCTGACACTAGGACCATGGGTTGTAAAACATCACAACAGGATGTAAGAATACAGTCTGATCTTTGAAGCCTATCAGATATCTCTATGTTAATATTTGTCTGTATATCAAGAGCAGGTAACAACAGTGCTAACAAATAATGCTAGTCACAAAGTATACAGTTACTTGAACAACGGGAAGTCTTTAGGAAAACTTTCAGGAAACATGTAGGCTACCAAACCACTGGTGAAACAAGATAACTTAAGTTTCAGCACAGAATAAAACCACCCTTGTGTGCAAGGATCCATTCCTAGTGTCAAAATCTGAAGAGTTTGAGCTGTCCCCATTTCAAACTAATTTGTAACATCGGTGCTCATTTTGTTTCTCCATAAGTTTTGTAACTATTATTATTATTTCTGTTCTTGGTGCAATTATAAGGGACCTTGCTTATTTTTCCAAGCCCTATATTTTCTGAAATGGAGCCAACCACATATTTTCAGTATGAAATGATTTTTCCTTCACCTTGCTTTACATCACCGAGTAGTACAAAGCTTATATCCTTACTGTCTGAAAAGCACTTTGAAATCTTCTCATGAAAGATATGCTGATGTAAGTATTCATTAACTTCTGCCATCCCCATTCAACCTAAATCTTCTTCACCAGTGCGTCAGGGCACAGTTATCTGGTGATATATTGAACAACTGAGAAAAAGGGGACATCTCTCTTCTGTTTCTGCTCACACAAAGCTCACTGATGCCACAGAACATTTCCAGAGGTTTTTTTTTAACTCCAGGGAAGTGGAGAAAATTTTGCTATGATCAGAATTGATGTGTCTGCAGAAGCAGAAAGACTCCCTGTCTCTGACATGACCAGACTGATTCCTGAGAAAGTCTTTGCAATATCCTTTTTTATTGCAAAACATCACTTCACATTAGGAATAAAGGATAGCAAAACCAAGGTCACAGAAGCTGTTATTTAGATTATGAGGGCCAATCACAGAGCATTGTAGCTCCTTGCTCACATAACATTAATATGCCTCCCTCACTTCAGGCCATGTGTGTACATTGCTAGGTATGCTAACACTCCCCTCCCTGTCCTCACTGATGTGCATCAATCACTTCAAGAGACTGCAGGTCTCAGCGATGTAAAGGACAGAAAACTGCTGGTAAATTCTGCTTCTACAAATGGAGTATCTGAGGCTATGACACATCCTGCATCAGTTAAAAATAAACCAAAGTGTTCCCCACAGCAGCTACATTTTGACATGCAATCTAGAAATGTTAACTTTCGAGCCAGACTATGCAGAACATTAGCCTTAGAAATAACAATTATTTCAAACTATGTGAGTCCTGTATCAAACACAGCAGGAAAGATTCAGCTCCAGATTAAGATACAAACGTGCAAATGTTGATATGTGAGCTGGCTGCGTAATGTTCCTATGCAGCCAGTAGAGTTCTAGAGCTGGATTATAGTTTTTCTGTTGCTCACACATAAATGGTTAATGTTATTCAAGATGCCCCAATGTATCCACGATATCTGCATGGGAGGGTAGCTACAACATAGGGCCTTGCACCCAGGAGCAGCAGCCAGGGGCCAGGTGAGATACCCAAGGCATCTGATTAGCTATGCTGTGCCTCTATCGAAGCAATAGCGTCTTATCCCTAGTCAGTATTTAGAAAGAGCAACTCAGCTTGTCCAGATGCATCCCCCTATTCTTCTATCAAATTACTAGGGTGCCTTCACTAGATTTCCACTGGTTAAGAAGGAAGCCTTATTTGCAAATAAATACCTCCACTTCACTACCTCAATTACAGTGTATTAATCTGACTCCCACTCAATGGGCTTAATTCATATGCCTAAAAATTTGCATTTTTTCCCATTTAAGATGCATTAAGGTATCCTGAACTTTTGCATGGACCTGCCAGATATGACATAGGAGCCATGAGGTATCCATGTGCATGGAGATGTACCTGCAGACATGGCCCCACAGCTCAGGGCACCTCAAATGGCACTTGATGCTCATGTTTAGAAGCTCTGTATGTCTGTGTGCTCTCTCCCCTTGAGTAATCAGTATAGTTGATTTATGAGAACCACATCAAGCCAAGGTTCTGCTACTGCACAGGATCATAGAATCCTAGAATGCTTTGGGATGGAAGGGACCTTAAAGTCCATCTAGTTCCAACTCCCTTCCATGGGCTGGGACACTTTCCACTAGAGCAGGTTGCTCCAAGCCCCGTTCAACCTGGCCTTAGGGATGGGGAAGCCACAACTACTCTGAGGAACCCATGCCAGCGCCGCAGCACCCTAACAGGGAAGAACTGTTTACTAATACCTGAATTTGCTAATATCTGAAGGTAAGATGTGCTAGACATTTCCTCCCCCTCTGTCGTCGGTGCAAGTGACCTCTCCACTGCATCCTTTACTGCTACAGTGTTCAGAGAAACCGAGGGGAAGTTCATGTTCTCAGGGTCTGGCATGTTCATGCAAAACCACACCCTGACCTCAAGGCTTTCTGGCTATGTCCTCACTGAGGGCATAGAATCATAGAATAGTTAGTGCTGGAAAGGAACTTAAGATCATCCAGTTCCAACCCCCTGCCATGGGCAGGGACATCTCCCACTAAACCATCCCACCCAAGGCTATGTCCAACCTGGCCTTGAACACCACCAGCGATGGAGCATTCACAACTT
>JANRGW010035329.1:3254-20455 GCA_024733675.1 Psilopsiagon aymara
GAGGGGCAGGATCACCTCCCTCAACCTGCTGGTCACGCTCCTTTTGATGCAGCCCAGGATACGGTTGGCTTTCTGGGTTACATACCATGTTCTAACTAACCACCTCTTAATCATGTCCTAGTATGTCAATGGGATTATAAGGTATCTTCCAATTCAGCAGCTACTTCAATTTGTCCTAGTTATGCAGAGGCTCCTGAAAAAATATTTTGGTCACACGTAAAAAAACCCCATAAATATTTTAAGTCTGTTGTAACCAATAAGATTGTTTACTTCTTTTGTTAGGTTTTATTTCTCACAAAAAATACAGCTGCTTAATTTTATGTCCATTATGCACCTCCACAGCATTCTGTCCACTTATTTTTTGGCAATGAAAAAGGCAGTAAGATGTCATAAGTGAAAAGAACTGATGTAATAAGAGTTATCGAACATACTTTATCTCAATCAGATATGTGAACCTCATCCTTTTACTATTCATTTGCTCCTTCCTGTGCACCTGGGTCACATTTCCTTCATTAACAGGAAAAATCCTAGCTATATGTTCCCATTATCCAATAAACAGAAACTGAAGTGCCAAATTCTTCAGTTTGATGACCTCATCAGAGGTCAGCTGACAAACGAGGTACTCACTTCCACTTACAGATATTTCTAGCCTTTTACTTGAGTTTTCTAGCATAACAAAAAATCCCTTTCACATAGGCAATCTTCATTATTGTTTCCTAAGCCTGTTCTATGTATCTTTAATTGATGCTACTATGACAACTCCTCAACAGCAGTGGACAGAATCACAAGTCCTCTCTTTTTCTGAGTTTGTATAAATGCTGAGATTTTTGCAGGATGCCATGGAAATCTGCCATATCACAACAATACAATTTCCCATTCCCATTTTAAAACTTATACAAGATGCTTGAATCACATAAGGAAAACCAAGTTTCCTAGCACTAACCTGCAATGCAGTTCCTAAGTACTAAAACAAATAAAACTTAAATGAATACTTCTGATATACTGGAGCGACACCAGATACTTGATTGCAATTTTACTGAGAAAAAAGGCAGAATGTACTGAAGGAAGAAACAGAGGAGTAAGTCAAATTTGAATGGGAAAAGGTATAATCTGTTCAAACACCTCTATTTTGCTTAGACATAGGAGTACATACTTGTCTTTGTAGGACATGAGGTGACTGCACACCTTAAACAGTACAGCATCAATGAGTATGACAGCAGATTAACTTAGTTTTATTCTTCGTCAGTTCTTTTATTTTGCTACAAACTAACTTGAGTGAGCAAACCCCATTCTTCTTGCACATCAGGGTAAAAGCCTCAGTTTTCAAGCTACACAAGTGTCCCTACTGCAAACCCTTGCCTAAAACAATGTCCCAGTTTTAAATCACAAGTAATTGGAGCTGGCAATTCTTAACTACTCACCACTGCATGTTCCTGTGTTTCTTTCTGGTCAACACTTACTTTTCAGAATATTATCACACTGCACCTCCAAACCCAATCTGTATCTCACTGATAGTTAAGCCTTCACATAGAATGTTTGCAGGAGAGTCTGAGGCAGAGTTCTCTAATGCAATGCATCTTTAAAACACAAAATCTCTTACAAGCATACATAGCTAAGAAAACTCTCCAGATGAAAAAAGTCTGTATGTCTCTTGATGCAAACTGGTAGTGGTACGTACCATGCCTGTAAATCAAATTAGCAAATTTAACAAACAACAGTTGGCAGGAAACGTACAGTACTCCTGCCCCTGGGCTGCTGTCCTGTAAAATAAACCAATGATTTATTAAATACATTTAACCTACATGAGAGCAGTCATAACAGCCCTCCACAGGTTCAATGCACTTTTTTTAAGAGATTATTTGCTCTTTGTACACAGAATAAGAGCCGTCCATAGAAAATGAACACAAAGCTATAGAGTTACTAAGCCTTGGTATTTTATTAAGGAAATACACCCACCAAAAACTATCCTTTAAAAACCAGAGCAATCAAAAAACATCTCCAGTATAGGTTACACTTGTTTGTTCCGTCTCCACCATCATATTAAGAGAGTCACTATTGCCTTGATTCACCAAGTTACTTAAGCATATGTCTAATTTTAAGAACGTGAATAATCCCCTAAAGTGAAATGACTACTCACTCAATTAAAGTTAGACATATGCTTAAGTTCCTTGATGAATTGAAGCCTGTAATTGCCTGCAGTTGTTTCTGCCAATTTTGCTGCAAGTACAAGACCTGAGTTTTGCCAGTGAAAATGTGATACCATAATGCTTTTATCACTGCAGAAATTAATTTTATTTAAACTCTCTTCTTTCAAGTTTGTTTTTCCACCCGTAGCTCCAGACAAAGAGTTCATCAAAGTAGATACAATGAAGAAAATTACATCCTAAGTGCAAAATAAATGCGAGGGTTTGGTTTCTCTTCCATCCATTTATAGAAAATCTATGCTGATATATGAAGTGTAAAACTTGGAAAAGACATAGGAGACTTGCTACTTCAAGTAGCTGATACTGAATTTATTGTGCAAAGACACAAACTGAAAGAGCATGATGATGGATGGAATGAATACAAAAAGAAGTTTCACTTCAGTAGAGTTTTCCAAGATAGGAAGCTCTGCAGTGCTTTCAAGAACTAGGGTCCTGGGCTTACCGCAGCATCCTGTGAAGACTACAGGAAGATTTACATCAAACTTTGAGAGAGGAATTGAACTGTTATTTCTCACGAACTACCATCTTCCCCTTGTTTGGAAGAAACTACATGGCAACATCTGCTACAAGTTGTTATTCTTTAACGGTTTCTAAAAACCAGGGTAAGAAATAAAAGGAAAAGGGAAGGAATATAAAAAATAACTATCTCTATAAACAAAATTAAATCCTTGTAAAATATGTTCCTTAGTTCTATTAGGACCTTTATAAGCATACTGTTAAAAACATAGCACAATTTATAACAAAAATAATCACAGCACAGAGCATTGAAAATATTGTTGGAAAAGGAAAAAATGCTAACCTGACCTTACAGATGAAAGGGAATGACTAGTACTTCCTTCAAATCAGTGTCTCAAGAATTCACGATCAGACAAGCCCCACTTCTGAATCCCACAGGAGAAACAGAAACATACAATGGGAGTTTTCAGGAATATGTACTTATAAAAAGAACACAATAGGGAAAAAGAGGGGATGAGGGTAACTGCTCTGTAGTAGCTTAACCTGCTTACCCCTATCTACCAGAGGTAAGTATGTTATTAATCTAACAAAAGTATGACTTCACCAAGCGTACATTTCAAACCTTATTCCGTGCTCCCAAGAATACCTTTCCACTCCAAGCCCTCCTACGTGTAACTATGTAACACAGAAAGTATATCTCACTGCAATGTACACTTACTTAATAATTACCATTTTGGGTTAACATTCTTAAAATACCTTTTAGAATGATTACAGATTAAATCTGTTCCACTAGATTAAAAACGTACAAAGAAACACCTATCATTTCACTGTTACTATATTAACTCACAAATTTCCCTTGAGAAAACAGAAGAGGAAGCTAACCTGATTTTCCACTTTAAACTATGTCCTCTGAGCAACTTTAGTGTTAAAATTTCTGCTAAGACAATCACTGCTTCCAATTTTCCCCTGAAGCTACGACTGTTCACGACCACAGTTTGTTAGAGTGATACACTGAACTTTAAACTTTGAAGAAAATGCCACAAACAAATCCAAATAAAGCATGCACCTGCTCCCATAGTTAATTCTTCTCCACATTTGGTGAGGTTCTTGAGTCCTCTTGTTAAATAATAGTCTGAATCACATCCTGGTTTAAAAAAAATAATAAAAGAAAATAACAACCCGCAAATAGTTCCTCAAAAATCTCTGGGTTTTTATTTGAAAAGTTTTATAACTAAACAGGGTTCAGCTCCCGCAGTAACTCTACAGATTGTTTCCACCCACACAAAAAAATCCCAGCCTACTTAGTGTACAATTTATACTCAAGTTGTGTATCGCTATTTTCCAAGTGAAAACAAAATCAACAGTGTGAAGCGTAGAGTTCATGCTAACTCTAGAGAAAACAAAGACCAATATATCTTGTTCAAACAGTAAGTGAAATCAGAAAAGCTCACAAGGAGCAGGAGGGGAAGTTCAACCTTTAACTGAACTATTGCAAATGGCTAAAAGTAAATTTAGGGCCTTGGAGGGGGTGAGAAAAGAGAAGGATGTGAGGGTTGAAATCCTGCAGCATTTTTACAATAGCTTTTTACAATTCAGTCATTTCCAGATGACGAAGAGCAACTCTCCAGACAAGGCGAGAGCACCTGAAGAGGAACAAAGATACCCCTGCTACAAATTTGTCATCTTTTTACTCTTTCCTGCTCCCATTAACGAAATTCAGAGAAACATTAAGAATATGTCAGGGAAAAAAATCCAACACTTGAAAACCCCTCGTATAAGCCCATCCATGACCAGGCAGAAAAAATCACCTATTCTGAACATGTTTTGCTTTATTCTAAAATATTTTTGTTAACACATCGAGTTCCAGCATCCACACTATTTCTGGGTGCCCCCACATCCACACAAACAGAGCCCCAAGCAAATAATTACTTTTCCTGTTTACGTAAAATAATTATGCAGGATTTCCTGAGAACATGATTTTCAAATTAGGGACAAACCAAACTGAAGAGTCTCTGTTTCCTTTACCACAGGAAATGTAGTGGATTTGGTTTTAAACTCAATTTATATATCAATTAAAAAGCTGGAAGTTCTTATCTGTGACTGAGTTGTGGCAACTTTTGAAAGTTGGGGAAAACAATGCTCTAACAAGTACTGAGCTGTTGAAAATATCTTTTAGAAATGTTAAATTTAATAGCTCTCTAGTGCATGTCTGGGATTTCTTTGTAATCTTCTTGAGCAATGTGTAATATTTTGGCAACATCCCAAACCCGCTCAGTTAGTAGTAGTAGAGAAAAGGAAAGGCTATAAAGTGAATTTGTTGTCTCTTTTTTTTATTAGTTTTAGAAACTTTAAACATAAAAAGAAATTTTGCTGTACATTAACTTCACCCTGTTGCTGCATTCCAGAAATGTAGTGCAGATTCGCATGGGCTCCATATGTATCTTTCTATATCTGCCCTACCTGGCCTAAGCAATTACGGTGCATGTGCTGACCAGCTGTGAAGGGAGAAGGAGGGGAAAGGGGAAACAACAGAGCTTTGCACTTGGAAAGCAGAGAGCTGAATTTCCTGGCTTACCCTGTGGCCCACTTAATGTTTTCAGTCAGGTGACCAAAAGAGGGAAGTAAATTACACAGGAGCAGGCACTGGATGTCAAACAATAGATTACAGCCACGCAGCATCCCCATTTCCTTTTCTGATCACTGCAGCCTCCATGTGCGTGAGCTGCATCCCAGCCAAGCAAATGTTTACGGTTGCTTCTTCACATGCTTCATTTCCAAGAGAACTGATTATGAGGCTGCAGTCCATATATTCCTTCTCATTTTAGGAATTTGGTATTCTTAATTTTACTAACAAATTAATCTGAAATACTACTACTACCCTTGCTACCTGCATGTGACATAATGTAATACAGCTCAATGCAGTATGATGACAATTGATAAAATCACAGTTACATGACCAATGATGTGATTTCTTCTAAAGTATATTTTCTACATACTGAAGAGGCTTTTGTAATCAATCCACTAGTTTCTAATTTGCAGCAAGATATTGTCTGTAACTGAATATCAAATATTGGTCTCATGGATGTTACAGAATTAAACAAAAAATGTATAGTTTGCCTCTGAGTTTATTCTTAGCTTTTAGTAAACATACGAGAAAAAGCAGAGAATGATGAAAAATAAATTCCTTACTTCTAGCACTCTAAATAGCACTTTCTGCATCCCTTTTTCCTTCATAAATTTTCCCAATTTTATTTTCTATTGGTGGTTGATGTTCACAAATTATGTACACAGAACCGCATTGAAAAACAAACCCAGGACAACACAAATAGGTGTGGAGCAGGAAAGCCTAGTCCTAATGGCAGGCAGACATTCCTGCCTCTTATTCTTTTTCTGGTTACTTGTCTGACAGGCATAGCTCATACCTGATATTTTAAATGTCCTGTCACAAGCATTGGCAGTGCTATAATTTCAGATTTGATGCTTCCCAGCTATAACAGATTTTTAGCTCATCAGCTCAAAAAAGCAGCTGTCTGCAAGATGGGTTCATCAATTCTCCTCATCTTTTCTACTTCAAATATTCTTAAAAAAAACCCTTGTGTGAATCCCTCAACAGTAAAAAGCATCACTATATTAATTCACATGTGGCAAACACAGCATCTTCCCTGCCTGAGCTGAAACTGCCATCATATCATTACTCACTCACCAACTGTTGCCAGTTCCACTGCAGCCACTTTCATAATGGTTCCGGAGACATTCAGTCTGCGGTATTTCTAATTCTCATTACAACTCTTTTACATATATGTTTTAAGATGTTCTTGGAGAGCAACATCAGAACAACAGCAGATTTGAATAGCATTTTAAATATAGCGGATGTGAGGTTTGTCTCAAACGGCCTCTTGGACATGTTAAAAGCCCGCTTTATCCACTAGAAGGCATGACTGCAGAGCTTGGAAGATGGGTTACAAGGAATGTTTTGGGATAGGGATGTCAAGGGGAGCGTCTCTTGCTGGAATTACAGCAGACAGTACAGTGAATGATTACATGATGCCAAGCCACATACTCAAAATCACTCAGCCCTCCCAAAAATTGTAAGGTTGGCTTAAGAGCTATGAGATGCTCTAAACCAAAAACAATCAGTGCTTTTCTCTTTCAGGATTTTTGGAGCTTCGGGCAGAAGCCGCTTTCCCTTCCAAGTCCTGATGAGTTGATACATTACTGATGAGTCTGGTGAGTCTGATATACATTACCGAAAAAAAATACCGTTTACATCCGGACAGTAAAGTCTCACTAAATCAAGAACAGGGTCTTGATTCCCCCAAGGAGCTGAAATCAAAGATGCAAAAACCAAATAACTGAGGAGGTTTTTATTAAAATGGAGGGCAGAAAAACACAAAGCCTAGCATGCTGCCAAGTCAACTTGGGTGATTTTGCGAAGGAGTCAGTTGTCTGTCTTCTGTTTCCACCAAAGCAATTTTTGCAACTCATAATATAGGGCGAAAGAAAAAGGAGGGGGAAGAGGAATCAGAAGACTGGTAAATGGACATCAATTTTTTATCAATCTCTATTACAGTATTATGCCACTCATGATTCCCACAACTGGTACACTAGTGCTAGGCAAGGAGGTAATTGGTACATCTGTCAATATTTCAATATCAGAACCCAGTTTCTGGAGAGATCTATTTCACAGCAACATGCTGTCTATCCAGTGTCTCCTTGCTTACATTCATCACATCGAGTAGCGTTTTACATAAAACCTGGAATTGGTGCATTTCTCAGCAAGGTATTGTTTTAACTCCTATTTCCAGGTGAAATTCATAAACTTGAGGGCAGAAATTAACCAACAGGTCTTACATGTCCTTGAAGTCATACTTAACTTCTGCTTTTAAAGGATTAAATTGGATTTGAGTGATTAAGTCTGAAGATGCTCTGCACAGTAATCAGTGCCATCTGAAACTAACTCATGACCCTTTTGATCCCTATGAGCATCCACAATCTCCAAGAGCAGCCCATCTGCCTAGTGTTTAAAGTAAGCACTCTGTCACTATTTTAATTGTTTATTAATTGCATTAAAATAATACTTACTGACTCTATCATGTACTACACAAACATATACTCAGTGAGTTCATGAGCAGAGTGGCACACCACCATGGCAATATAAGGTGAAACTTGGGTTAGATGATGAAATAGCTGGGCTGACAGTGTCCTTCTGAAAACTCAGTGCTTTCCAGTGTCATGATCTGCTAAGGTTTCTTCCAGAATCCTTGCAGAAAAGTCTGAGGAAGCTGCACACTAGCAGCGTGGGGACAGAAAAGAGATACTGAAGCACAGAAATGTGCAAACACAGTGACTGAACTAAAAAAATATATTAAATTAAATCAAGCAAATTATATTTCAGCACTTACCTCCCAGTAAGAAACACAGACAGCCCCCCAGAACAACCAGAAAATGAGCAGCAGCCAATACTGACTTGCAAAGTACAAATACATTGACTTGGATGTCTGTCTTTCCTTGGCAAACTACAGTGAAGAGTAGTACCAACTTAAATAAAGCTGTATGAGAAACAGAGTTACCAACTGGCTGGATATCACCCAAAGGAATTATGAACTGTTCTGAACACAGAAGAATACTATCAACTGTCCATGGATCATTTGAATGTTCTCATTAATAATCCAAATATTTAGAGAAGAAAAAATGTACATCAAACTTGAAGGTGCCACAAAACTAGAAGGAACTGCAAGTACTGGACAGACTAAATAGAACTGAAAATGTCTGCAACTAACTAGGAGATGAAGTCTGAAAGCAAGAGGGTAAAATTCAACAAGGAAAATCAACTGGGAGGTTCTAGAATTACGCATGAGTAATTCAATGACATGAATAATTCACATACAAGAGAGAAAGATCAAGAACGTACATGTTTCATAAACTGAACATGAATTAAACAAAGGCTCCTTTGCAACAGCAGGGTAACATTAAAGTGGCATTTCAGAACACCAGCAGAACCCTCAAACTTCATGACATAATCTTTCGGTTGTACTTCAAGATGATAAAAGTAGAGCTGGAATAATGTACTGCATTTGGTTCTGGACACCACAAAAATGTTAAATTTCCAAAAAGAAAGCACAGAGAAGAGCAGTTAAATTCTGGAAAGCATGATCTCAAGGGAAAGACTAAGCAAATTGGGAATGTTTAGCCTAGAGAAGACTGAGACATTCCAGTCCATAATGTTATAAAAAGACTACTGAAAAGAGAAAGGAATCTGGCTTCTCTGTTAGAAAGCTTTTCTTAATGTCAGTTTTGGCTCTTCCTAGCTGCAATTTAAACACTTCTTGCCTTGTATGCCACAGAAATAATGACCAGTGAAGCACTAAAATGAAAACCCAGGGGTGCGGTGGAGTCCCAGAACAGGCAAATATCTGTAGAGAGCAATATTGTTAAAAAATTATCCTACATGGAGAAGGTATAGCCCAATCCAAGACTTTTTCTGTAATTTTTCCTTGCTTCCAGCATTCAAATTACTCACACACTTCTACATTACATTGTTCGATGCCATGCAGTCACACCTTGAAAGACACGAATAATCCCTTTTGAACAGCTTATGAACAAATCACTATGCAAATAGAGACCAAGAAGGAGAAAAGTAGAAGGAAGAGGTCAGCTCTTTTATAGACAGAGGAGGGGCACACAAAAATCAAATCACAACAGCAGGGTCAAACCTCAGAGCATAGATAGAAATGTGGTAAGAAACACAGTGCTAGAAGTTCTAGAAGTAACCGCCACTCCATCACTTGCCCCAACCTGGAACTGATGATTTCAAGGAACTGCTCTCTACCTCGTACCAAAAATGGCTTGGATATACTCACCCAAAAAGCATTAAATGAGGTGGCAAGAAGCACCCGAACCAGAAATAATAAAGCTGGTTTACAAGCAAAGGTAGACCTGCATTTCTGAGCTCCAGACCAACCTCTTGACCACAAATCACTTATATTATCTTTGTAAATCTGACAAATATGATGAATGTTTGAAGAAGCTCACATGAGATGCACAGGAAACCACTATAAAATCCATGGATATTCTCTGTTGCTTTCAGCACCTGGTACTTGAGGAAAAAAACTATATAACTGTTTTCTCCTCATCATTATTACTTAGAACTGTAAAATGGCAGGAAATAAAATTACTTAAGAATCTCTAAGGAGTTTGAAAGTGTAATAGTGAAAAGATAGCATAATTATGCATGAGTGCTAAGAGGTATCACTAATAACAATCTCTTAAATTAGCTACCTGATCAGATTCTTAATACACAGAATTCTGCCCAATACCCTCCTCCTCATTCATGGATTTAATACATCAGTAAGCACTGTATTTATTAACAAATCTCAGATTCTTTTCTGATTCCAACTGTAGTGTGATGGTCGTTTTTACTTCTCATTCCATGCTTCAACTTTGACAAATTGATGAATGCAAAAATGGCTATGTAAAAACGGGCAGCTTCAGGAATATCAAATGAAATCCTGAAATTCATTCTTATATTTAAAACTCTCAAATAAAATACTGTAAGCTTGTACACAAAAGAGGCACAAATGATGCATGCCTTTGTGGAAGCACAAAAGTAAGACTTGGAGTCCACTGTTCTAAGCCTCAAGCTAAATTAAAATGCACTCCTTCTGCCTCAGTGAGCTAAGTTAGTAACCTGTGTGTACTACAAAAGACTTTGTTTTATTGTCACAACTACTATTCATGGTCAAAATTGTCTAGCTGCTATCATAACCACATATGCCAAGGATGTATTTGACAAGGTCAAAAAATTGTCTCTGTTTAGAAGAGACATTATCATACAGAATAACACTGGTATTTACAGTATTTTATATTCTTTGCCTTTATTTTAGGTTTTAACTATGTTACATAGACTCAAGCTAACGCTTCCCTACTTGAAGTCACATGAACTTCCTATTTGTTAATTACTGAGGCCATTCCACATGGCAAAGTATTGTTCCAATGCAGAATCACAACTAGTATTAACTGACTGATTATCAGTTGAACAGCAAATTAAAGGTTAACCTTGGGTCTGTTTTCTATTTTTATCTAGCAAAGTATGGCCTTTCTATTAAGATAATTTGATTTTTTTGCCCTGGTAGCTTTCTAAAGTATAAAATGTAGAAAACATGAAATACAAACTGTGAAATACAAGGCAGGCCTTCCTTATCCTCACAAGACAACTTTTTAGAATTGCAGACTTCATCTGCCTAAGAAACACTCGGGAAAAGAAAGACGATTCTATGACTAATGATGCAAAACTAACGTGCAAAAGTCTGAAGCACTCATTAAACCTACACATGGACATACTCAAAATTCAAGTACCCTAAGCTTGCTGTAGCTGACATAAACCAAGATCACAGTCAGACAATTGCCTTGGCTGCTGCTACCTCAGCTTCAAAGGTCACTCCTGCATTGAGTAACCTCACCTCTGCAGGTTTCACTAGATTGGGGATAATCAGTGAAACTATTCTGGAAAATGATCCATGGTCAAACAATGCAGAAAAGTAGAACACAAAGGAACCCCAAGAAACTTTTAATAGTAAATGAAGCTGAAGTTGTAGCTGGCAACTAATCAGCAAAGTTTAGGCACAGAGCTATGTGCTGTTTTCCTACCCTGGCAGCTGAACACCTGAGATGGAGACAGAGCAATGTGATGCTGTTAAAAAATGAAAGCAAACCAGGTTAAAAAACCCCAAACAAACAAAAAGAAACAAAACCAAAAAAATCAAGAGGTTTAAAAAAATAGAACTTTGAGGAAAACATGAATGAGCCAGACTCACACAAGCCAGGAAAGAGAACACTCTAGATGAGCTCTCTCCATATGTGTATATACGTAAAAACTTGTTCTAGACAATATGGTGATCGACTGTCATAGTTCATCACTACTTAGCCAAAAACCTTTTCCTAAATCCAGGCTCTATCTTCCTTACTTAAAATTGAATTATTTCCTCTTCTCCCCTCAGCAGACACAGCAATCTAACTGTAGCAAATATTGCAAAACCTGGGACAAACGTGTCAAAAGTGTATCTAGGTATAAGTGAACAAAAGTGAGGATGTAGACTAGATAAAACTGGCTGAGATCTCCTCGGGGGTACAGATAAAAGATACATTTCTCTAGCTTAATTTGTATTATAAGGGTAAATTCCAGTCACTGAACATTGTGGGTTTTAGGTGTCAGTCAGGAAGCATGGTTTTATCAAAACAGAGAACTACCTTAAAAAAAAATGTTTCCTCTCACCTTCACCCTCATTGAATTCAAACTTTAAAAATCTTTAAAAGGAAGCAAATGAAAACAGTTTCGGTAATAACAGTGATTTAATAATTGACAAAGCCTTAAATTACAATTTCTCAGCCTTTTTACCACCAAGTTTTATTAGCAAGAGCAATGGCAAAACCCACCTATTTTAGCATCATGAAACATTATATCTAAATGTAGCAAAGGGCATGAGCAACGATATTAAAAAGCACAGCAATTTAAAGCTTCTTTTTGCAAGTAGATTCAGCATTTAAAACTTCAATGCTTTGGTAAGACAACAGGAATGAGACTTCCTGAGTGCATACATCACTATTGAAAATAGGACAGAAGCCCTCTCAAAAAATGCTAACCTTCCAACTGAATTCCCAGAAGCTGCTTACGTACTGGAGGACTAATGCTGTTTCTCAAGTAGACCTAAGCTTATTGTAGCAGCAATGCAATATTTTTAAAGGAAACAATATAACCCATGCCAAATATATTACATACATCAGCGCTTGGAAATTAACCAAATGACCAAATCCACATGACATGCTAGTTACTGTGAAAAGAAAGGGTCATCCTGCAAATTAGTTATCAGGTTCTACACTAAACCTGTAAGAAACAGTGCTTAATATAAAATACAAAGAGAGATCCAAACAAGCTTCATAAACTCCACAGATTGACCCACTCTGAGAACACCCTCACAGCATATCTTAAGCTATCGCATAAAAAAGAAAACAGAATCTGATTTATATAGCAACTCCATTCATTAAACTAGCTCTGGATAGTCACGTTTCAGAGTTTCGTGGTGACAAAGCACAGACTTCAAACAGATGCACTAAATGTGAGCAGAAATTTAATTCTCGTGATGAGAAGGGAGAATGTTGCAGTGAGATGTGGGGAACAAGCATTTTTCTAGGGAAGTAAATGCTACATGCAAGTAAGTGTTTTACATTCTTGAAGACAACATGGGAAATAGTGAAACAGTTTTGAACACTGTTACATTTCTAATGGCAGATGGCTCCCTTTTGGCTGTACAGTGGTAAAGGTTCTCAATCAGGTCTACAGTACAGTGAACCTTCATGTTGCTGAAAGAGACACATCACTCCATTAAAAGCAAGTTCATAAGCAAGTGTTAATCCCCATGCAATGTAGCATTTATCATTTTTCATGCAAGTGCTCATTCCAAGAGGATTATCACTTCCCCATCCTGCCCTCTGGCTGACTACACAGGGCAGAGAAATTCTTTATTCCATATGGAAGGGGAGAGGGAGGTTGGAGGAAGCTGTGATCTCCAGCTTCCAGTATTGCTGTAGCTACTCCAAGTTGAAAGTGGGAAAGAGCACAGGCCAATGTTGCAGCAGTTGCTCTTCAATGAGAGTATAGATACGGCTTCCCAGAAGCTGTCTAGCAATTAGTAACACATGTCATACTACAAAGATGGGGAGGGAGGCGGGGGGGTGCAAGCACTCTTGGCTAATGTCTGTACAGATCCTACCAACCCACCCGACTGAATGGTCAGACACTCCTTTGATTTGTCCGCACACAGAGTAGTTCATTTAAGCCTGATAAAAGCAATTCTATTTGAAACTCCTCAGTTATTAATAAGTGACACAAATCAAGTACTATAAGCACCGTGCTACAGCTAAGATCTGTGTATACAAATCCACTTGTGTAAGTTTATGAAATTTGAGCTGCCTTTCCTAATTAGATACGCACTTTTCTAAAGAACTGCCCTTTGAGGTACAAGTAGCTTAGACAGGAATGTATTTTAGGTGGAATTATATCAGTTACAGGACTTTTGCTTTCCTTTGGGGCACAACATTCTTACCTCAGGCTCATGTCTCTCCTTGCAGAAGTTAAAGACTGCATACAGCTCACCTGGGTGCTCTTATACAACAGATATACTCATCAACCACCTAAGTGTAGGCAAAAGACACGTAAAGACAGAAGTTCTAGACTAAATGGTGTGTCAAACCCATCACAGAGATAATCAGAATATTATTTTGTAACATGCCACACATACATAAAGTCAAAAGCACTGCATATACAAAAGCAGCTAATAATGCTGATAATTTGTATCTACCATCCTACATAGCTCCTTAGAGATAAATACTGCAACAAAAACTAGATTACACGAGTGACATCCAGTGGACATACCCTTCCATAACAATCGACTCTCCATCCAAAACTGTCACAAGCTTCCCACAGTAAAAGTGAGCACCCGAACACCCACTAAACAATGGCAAGCATTTTGGAGGTGTTCTTTTTTATTTATTTGCTCATTCTCATTTTTCTGTCTTCATAAAGTTAACATTATCATATGGACATACTTTAATCTCTTCTGTGCCCCAAGAGTGACTATTAATCACCATAAATCACCAGATCCTCAAATTCTTAAGAAAACAGAGCTTTAACAGATTGTGAACACTGCCGAAGTCTTGCCCACTTCAGTTGCTTAAATTCATTCCTTTGTATTTCATTCCCCATTGCTAACCTGAAAGACCTGATTTGTCCGGCTATACAATATCTTGCACAAGGGACTGTAGTGGTTTATTAGGGTTTCTAGCTAAAATGGCAATACCAATTGCTACTTATATATGCGGGATGATTATGCTAGGAGTCATTGAGTGATACTGCTGCATACAGATTTCTGAGTTCTCTTTTGGACTACTTAAACATGTTTCAGCTTTTGAGTGGCTGCACTGCGTAGTTATACAATAACTATGGCAGATATTTTCAGAGAAGGAAAAGTAAAGTTTATTCTTCTGCCCTGGATCCGATAAGCAGGTTAGAGAAAAACAGCGATCCAGCTGCAATCAATACCTTCTCTACAAGCCCACAGATGCTACTTTTATCACTTTACAACCAGCTACGATTTGAAGAACAATCTACTGATCAGGGCTCTGTTACGCTGCCCTTCCTAAGAATTCCAATTTGACATAGGTATACAAATCTGTAATGTTCAGTAATGCTGAAACATGTTTGGAAGCAAACCATGCTGCTGCAAATAATACAAACTAGATCCCCCACCCCAGCAATGGACAAATGTGGAGGAAGCAATGAACAGCATACAGAGAAGACAAGCACATTCACTAACTGCGACTGAACATCAGTACACCTTGTGTTCCGACCCTGATTTCATTAGTGCTCTTCTCATGTGACCACAGACAAGTGACACACTAATAACCTTATTGTACACCCAGTTAAATTAGCATAAATACATATATAAGTTCAAAAACATATGTAAGTACATATATAAGAATGTATTATGATGGCCACAGAACAGTCTGTGACATTTCTCAGGAGGAGAGCCAAACTAAGACAGTCTCAAATATCAACTATAATTCCTTAACAATAATTGTAATTACCCATATCTGTTTTGAAAACTGAAAGTATAAGACATTAAAAAATACCCTGTAGGCACTGCTTAAAGTAAAAATGTGTAGGGGGATTTCCTTCAGGGGAGGAAAATATATCAGATTTTAAATCAAAAATGCATTTCATTTCTACCTGAAAAGTTCCTGTTTACAAGCAAGAAGCTGTCTATTCTATGTGCATATAAGGTCAGCTTCTTTAAGTTGCTGTCTCAGTCAAAGGACAGGAGGTATATGAATGAAATTATAACTACATCTCACATTATACACTGAGCACATACTCAAAATTGCCTAAGGAAAACCAACTGATTTGGTTTCCAGACAGCTGCACTACCCACGAGAGAGGTTTGACAACTCAATGAAGGACAATCACCAGAAAGGTATCAGTATCATGTAGTCACGTATGAGTAACAAGAATTCAGTCCTCATAAATGGGCAGATTTCTGACCAGATTCTTGCAGATGATTACTACACCTTTTCATTGATTAAAATGGCAAGGAAACAGATTTCCTATTGTATCACTTCTTACGAAGCAGAGTGGTCCCTCAAAATCACAGTCAGACCAAAATGTTTGTGTAGTCAGCAGTTACTCTACAGTAGAATACTTCTAAAGTATCTAGTAAGGAAGTCTACAAATAGAAAGTTGTTCAAAAAGAGAGAAAAAAAGTCCTGCAAATGGTACCTTTGTTTTCTTGTTTTACAGAGTCCAGGATGACACAGGCCTTTCCAGCTTCTCTCTTTCCTGTGCCTTGTAAGATACAGATAGGAAGCAGCTAGTTAACAAACCTATAGGTAAGTAGTTCAAAGAGATATACTAGGCCACTAAAGTATTTGGGAAATTGATTATACACCATGTGAGCCAAGACATGTACCTTGAAGATGGTCAAACTTCTTTGGAAACTAAAACCATACAGCGCAAGAGAGCACAAAGTCTCTATTCAAGTGATCCGTGATTACATTTAATTTTCATGTTAAATGGGTAATACTTTCAGTAGTGACACTTCATTGCTTAGACCGATGTAGGACAATGGGCCCCAAAGGCAGTCCACATAGTCCAGGTGAGTATTAGGCAGATATGATTCACAGACTAAGAAGGGTCATCTTCCATTTCCTGAATCTGAAACTCCCCCTCAAAAAACCTCTATGTTATTTCTTCCCTGTGCAAAAGTTCTATCTTCTCCTAGACTGAGCCATTACAGAGCAGAATGATCTTCTTCCATAACATCCATTTTGGACTTACTTAGGAAGGAAAGTTTCATGCACAAAACAAAACTCTGAAAACAATCCAAGTTCTATTCTTTGCTGATTTTGATTCCAAGACACACTAACTGCAGACCTACCCTAATAAAACCACAGAAAAGAAAACATCTACACATCACCATTCTGCAGTAGGAAAAAACATCCCCCCAAAAAAACCAAAAACCAAGAAGAGCAATGAAAAGTTCTGTGCAGTTCTCCAGAGCTAAGTCAGGAAAGTTGGTACACATTGGGCCTTTGTGTGAAAAGCATCTCTGCCAGATGAATCAGGTAACTAACATCCTACTGCATTTCTCTGTGATGAGACACAAAGAGTGAGGTTTTCTTTAGAAGCCTCTGGGATAGGATGAGATTCCACAAGCAAATAGCATGAGATGCAAATGTTAAAAACTATTCAAAATTTAAAATAAAAAATTGTCTCTATGACTATACGCATCTTCCAACTACCTCATACCTTTCACTTCCTTGTGAGCTTATACTCTGGTTTTCATAGAATTGTAGAATCACAGAACGGTTTGGGTTGGAAGGGACCTTAAAGCTCATCCAGTTCCAACCCCTGCCGTGGGCAGGGACACCTTCCACTGGAGCAGTTGCTCCAAGCCCCATCCAACCTGGCCTTGAACACTGCCAGGGATGGGG
>JANRGW010035330.1:0-17843 GCA_024733675.1 Psilopsiagon aymara
CAGTGTTCAAGGCCAGGTTGGACACAGGGGCTTGCAGCAACCTGCTGTAGTGGAAGGTGTCCCTGCCCGTGGCAGGGCATTGGAGCTGGAGGAGCTTTTAAGTTCCTTCCAACCCCAACCACTCTGTGATTCTGTGAAATGCCACTGCCTGGTGCGCACTAGACGTGTTTCAGCAGTGTGGCTTGGAAGGGTCTTGCTTAGTAATAGACTCTCTTACTGCATGCTCTCGCACATGACTTGCAATGGGACAGTGGCTGTTTGCCCCTCCTCCTGGTGTCATTGCAAGGTTCTGGGTGTCATAGTGGTCTGGAAAGATAGGGATGACTGGCTCCTTTTCCTGCCTGAACAGGAGAAACTGGGTGGTGGGTTTCATGGCTGCCAGAGGTGTGTGTGACGGTGCAGCAGCCACTTCTGTGTGCCTCAGGCAGGGTGAGGCACCTGCAGCAGAGGATGGAGGCTGGATAAAGGGAATAAATCCAGTGTTCCCAAAGGACCTGCCCTCTCTGTGGCAGCCTGAGCCCTTCCCAAGTGCTTTGTACTGTCTATATGCACCAGGAGGATTGCCAGGAACCGGGAGTGTTACCTCAACACAGGACTCTCAGTTTTTTTGCACCGAAGAGCCTTCAAGCAGCTAACCCACCAGGATGATTCATGCTCCTGTGGTTTGGATGGTTTGGAAGTGGTGGCAATGCAGGCTGGAAAATTTCACACTGGTGGTTCGTGTGTGATGTGGCGCTCAGCCCCACATGCTGCACATGTGCATGTTCTGCTGCCCACCTTCCCGAGGAGGGGAGAAGAGTCTCTCATCCCTGTGGTCAGGCCAGGGAATGGCTGCATGCACCAGTTCACCAGCACTAGCCTAGAGGCAGTGCTGCTTCTCACCCTCCACTTCCCTCCCATTTCCAAGTGACAAGTGACAGGGTAAAAGGAAACAGCCTCAAGATGCACCAGGGTAAATTTAGACTGGATATTAGGAACCCAAATTGAGCTTTCTAGCATTAGAACAGGCTGTCCAGCGAAGTGGTGGAGTCACCATCCCTTGGAGATATCTAAATGACATGTAGATGTGGCACCTGCGGACATGGTTTAGTGGTGGCCTTGGCAGGGCTGGGCTAATGGTTGGACTCAATGACCTTATAGGTCTTTTCCAACTTAAAACTTTCTATTTTATGATTCTATATGGCCTTCTGGGTTTATCCTGCAGATAAACTTGCAGATCCTTCAGACTAGCATCTGGAGGGAATTAGGGCAAGAATGAGGCTACCTTGGACTTCTTGGCAACCAGAAGTCCCTTGGCATAGTCCCTGTGGCTCCTGGTGCACAGATGTGTCTAATTCACCTGCTCACCATACA
Organism: Psilopsiagon aymara; assembly: GCA_024733675.1. Taxonomy (NCBI): domain Eukaryota; kingdom Metazoa; phylum Chordata; class Aves; order Psittaciformes; family Psittacidae; genus Psilopsiagon; species Psilopsiagon aymara. The sequence goes on from JANRGW010035330.1 coordinate 1,354, forward strand.
CAGCAAGGCAGCAGCGGGGGACATCCGTGAAGCCATTGCTTCACGGATTCATCCATTCATTCCCCACGGAATGAATGGAGCAGGAAAAACAAGGAAAAAGAGCTGCTGCCGCCCAGCACCAGGCTCCTCCCCTTGCGGGCAGAATGCGTAAGGCTAATGTCATGTTAGCTCCTTTAATTCACAACATATCTGTTTTCACTCAAAAATAAAAAAGGCCTCTACGTCCACTCCAGCCCTGCTGAAGGTAGCTGGAAACACTTATTCCTGTGGATGGTGCTGGGGAGAGGGTCCCTGCTTGGGGATGCAGAGATGCTTCTCATTGGATGCAGTGTCACTTCCTTCACTGCAACAAGAGCAAAACCATTGCTGCGTTGTTTTGCTGCAGAAAGATGCATGTTCAAAGTGTTGTGCAAACACAACAATCAGCTCTATTTACTGTGCCTGGTGACCTTGTTCCAGCACTTCTGATGAAGGATGTGATCTCTAGGGAAGTATTTCCCCTTGCTTTCCCAGCTTTTTCCAAACAAGCTCATCTGAAGCCATTGACTCAAGGGTGTCAAGAAGGTGTGCTAAGCATGAAGACATGCTTTCAGAGACTGGTGCCTGTGGACTTGTCAGCTCATCAGCTCAAGAAATAAACAGTACATGAAGCAGATCTCTAAACATCTGGTGGAAAGTAGGCGCCTGTTCCATAATCTGAGTGTTTCAAGGATAAATGTGGCTGGACCTAGACACAGCTTCTTTCTTGTCTGTGTTGAGAATGGGACAAGCGTGATATTTACGGGCTTTAGTGGTGCTGTGACTACAGCATCTTGGCACTTCCCTTTCATCAGCTTCTAGGGGAATAGTAACACATGTTGAAAACATGCTGCTGGGGCACAATGTCCCAGGTCTAAATGGCAGAACAGAAGGGGAGGGGAAACCCTGGGGACAAGCTGATTCTTACCTGCAAACTTGACTGGGTAGGGAATGCTGTGCTGGGAGATGAGGATAAGCTGTGAGTCTTGGAGAGTTGCAGCCACCTGGAGAAGACAGAAACCAGGTGAAAAGTAGCCTGGCAAGCATGTTGGCTTGCTTGCCTGGAGCTGTTGTTGGGGAAGACTTCCCTAGAGGTAGGTATTTAATATGTGGGGCTGACCAGGGGCAAGTAAGTGAAGCTGTAGTGAGCTGATCAGTGCCCTGGAGCTGGGCGCTGCACCTTTCTTGTTTTCACAGGTCTGGAGGAAGCAAATTTAAAAAAAGTCAGGACCTTGAAGACCATGAAGCCAAAGAGCAGGACTTGGAGTCTGGCATGGAAACACACAAGCCAGTGAGTCTGGTGACCCCTGTCTCTGTGTCAAGTGTGTGAGTGATCCCACTGATTTCACTTAGGGAGGAGTGTGCACTTAAGTGCTTTGTTGGAAGAAGGCCTAGAGATGGGAGGGATGAACTCCAAGTGGAGTTGGGCAGGAAAGAACCTACACACTTCACTGCAATAGCTGGGATTTCCAGCCTGGAGGCAGACAAGCAGGGCAGCAGAGAGTGGAAATCCTGCCTTGGAACCTTAGGGAGGGTGGGGGCTGGAGCCAGCATCTGGGACAGCCCAGTTAGTGGTTCCCAGCATGGCTGGAATGGGGTGGGGAACTCTGGGGTGCTGTGCAGTCCCCCAGGAGGCACAAATGTGGTCAGGCACTTGTCCATCCTGAGAGATTTCTCCTTCCAGAAGTTCCAGCCAATCTCACATAACAAGCTGGTCATGAATTTTCTGAAAAGACAAAGAAAAGGATGACAGAGGGATGCAGAAACTGTGCCTACCTGCAGAAGTGCAGGGACAGTTCTACTGAGGACAGCAGAGGAGGACTGAGGCAGTGTGACTCAGGAAAGCCACAGTTAGCCAGGATGCTGGGGGAAAGATCCCAGCAAGGAGACTGATAAATACATGGTCTTGATGTGGGGCCATGGGTAGGTTCCCACCTCTGCAAGTGACTGTATTATGCAGCTGAGGAGCTGTGTGTGCCTTTGGCCATAACAACGACCCATGCCCAGCAGTTGACATCTCCAGGTGAACACGTTCTTGAGGTGGTGCTGGAGCTGGGCAAGTGGAAAGCAGCAGCAGCAGGAGAAGAGACACCACTGGCCTGGGAAATGGACATTGTGGTTTGGATGAGGGTGAAAGGAGATGATCTGATTTTTGCTGAGGTGGGGCCATGCCATTCCCTGGTGATTTGGAGGTCACCCCATCCCTGTGACCAGTGTGCTTCCCATAGCTTTACGAGGTGCACTGGGAGCAATATTCCTTGCTTACAGTCCAGATCTGGGTCAGGGGTTTCATAGCCCTCACAAAGCCACAAAAGGAACAAGGACATCCTCTGCTGTGAGCCTGTTCTGGCAAAAGCATCAGTCTCTTCCCCTTGTTTCCTACCCAGATTTCACGAGACCTCCAGCTGCCCCAAGGCCTTGGACTCTGACTGTTCACTCCACAGCATCACTGTGCCAGGCAGGGGATGCTGTGGGTGGCTCAGCCCTATGCTGGCATCTCCCTGGGGGAGTATGGCACCATGCAATCATCCTCCTGATCTACATCTCTGCTCATGTAGGCCAGGAGAAGCCAACTTTCTGACACTGCCCAGGCTGGGGATACACAGGACATGCAGCGTGCCTGTTTGTTCAGCTGTGCCCAGCAGCATCACCATGCTTGATGATGTGTGCTCCTGGCACACTAGCCAGAGTTGTCCCTGCTGAAGTGCAGTGACACCCTGGAGAGCTCTTCTACAGGAGGTCCACAAGCTCCTGAAACCTCTTCAGGAAGGACATCATTGCCCATGGGGAGCTGGGCAGCAGCTCCACTGATCCATTTACCAGTGTCCTGGTGGGAGCTGGGACTGCCGTTCCCTGAATGTCCAAACAGCCAAAGGATGCTTGTGCATACGGTTGGGAGGGAACGGCTTCCTTGCAGCTGGGACTTGGCAGAGGTGCAGTCTCATGCATGGTGATGATGCTCAGATCTCATCTCTGGTGATTTACGGCTGAAGCACGAAAGAGCTGGTTTGGGAAGATCTTCATAAATCGCTCTGGCATGACAGAGTGCCTGCTGGATAATGGAAAATTGAGGGATCATCCCTCACCATGGTTCTGTGCAGTATCTGGTTGTTAAACCTGCCGTGGCAGCCGAGAGGGGCACACAACTCATGCTCCAACTCTTCCCTACAGGAAGAAGGTCCTTTGTGTCCTCCCCCTAGGTAGGAAACCCTGGGTCACTCCATCTTGTGACAGGCAGGATGGCAACATCCCATGCCTGGAGGCAGAGCCCATGCCCTGTGTCATGACAGGGTGACACTGCTGTGCCAGGCAGGAGGCCACAGGTCCTGCCCCACCACGCTGAGCTCCAGTGGTTGTGTCACACTCTTGTGTTTGTCTTGCTGCTCTGCTCACGTGCTGCCACCTCTTTCTAGCCCCCTCTTGTGTCCCATGTGGACTTTACAGTGTCAGCATGGAACAATTTTTGCCACCTATTAGCAAAACTTGGAGCACGGGCTCCAAGCGTGGGCTTTCCCTCTCAAATCAATCAATGCTTTGTCCCTGTTATGTCCTTCTTGACAGCTTTCTGCTCCAAAGCTCACCTTCTGCTGGGAAGTGCTCATCCCTTGCATGACTTCAACAGGACCTTGGGAGCTCTCAGCTCCCCACTGATCTCTCTGCATGGTCATGACTTAACCAGCTCCGCAGGCTGTTCCTGTCCTTGCACTCTCTGGTCAGGACCCATCCAAGTGTTCACAACCTTGACACAGGCACTGGACCTTCAGCTGAGTTCCCATCCATGCCTATGAGCCTTGGAGAGATGCTACCATGGCTAAGCTGGAGCAAAAAAAGGGAAACCAAGTTACTACAGTAGTGGAGTAACTCACAGCCTTTCCCTGCAGCACCTGACAGCAGCGCTGCTCACGGCTCACAGATGTGCCCCCTTCCCAGCATGGACCTAGGTCTGGTGGCCACAGTCTTGGCTCTGCGGTGAGGAAGAGGAAGCATGTGGAGGGGGCACATGGCAGATCTGCTCCCTGACAAGTATCAAGTGCCCACTGGGCTGGTGCCCAGGCAGCTGGATCAGGCTTGACCGTGTTGGCTCCAGCGCTCGGGGAGGGAACAGATGGGATCCATTAGCAGAGATTATTTGGATATCTCCAAAGGGCTCCATCACAACCCATAAGACTTAGACAAGCAGACATAATGAGGGTTAGGGTTAGTGTTAACATGGGCATCTCAGTAACGTGCCTGGCACAGCTTGGCACTGGTGGAGCTGCTCCAAGGGCAGCAGAGCACGTGGAACCCCTTTGGGCCCTGGGGTCTAGGCACACCTCAATGGCAGTGAGCAGCGAGCAGCCAGCCCCAGTGCTGGTGTACATTTCCTGGCTGGTCCCCTGATGTGCTTCCATACAGCTTGGATGCCTGGTAGCCCTCAGGATGAGGGGATGTCAGCCCTCCAGCATTGCCCTTCTGAAGGGAAATGGGAACACACCACTGTCCCAGTGCTCTGGCACTGCTCTCGCTCTTGGCCCTGTACTGGGGTAACCCATGCAGTGCGTACATAAACCCTGTGCTGAACCTGGGAGCTGCCCATCACCCTGAAAGTTCAGCCCCTGGCTGGCTCTCAAGAACAGGATCCCTCTGCCATAGCCATGACAACCCCCCCATATCTCTCACTTCCTGAGCCCAGAGATCTCTGCCTGATGGGTGGAGGATGCCACAGCCAGGAGAAACAGCCCCTGTGGCACCTCGCCACATGGTCAATTTCACAGCACCTTGAGTCCAGTGGGGTGGCTGAAGCTTGCCCTGCTCCTGCCCCACTTCCCAGCAGAGGCACACCAAGCCCTCGCAGCTGCGGTGCTGCTCAACTGCAGCCTTGTCAGGTCCCTGCTGCCACTGTCCCTGTTAAAGGACTAAATTTTGCTACTCTGCTTTCTTACAGAATGCCCTGTGCTTTAGGAATGCTGTACCTTAGAGAGAGGTCTCCCATGGCAAGAGAAGGCTTGTTGTCTTCTTTCATGGAGGGTTTGGAGATCAGGCGTCCAGGAGATGGAAGGAGGACAGGACATTCCCTGGAGGAGTGGAGGTGTCTTTATTAACACCTGCCCTGCACTGGATCTTAGAGCAGCCTTTTATCTGACAGCAGTTAACACACATTACTGGAAAAACGCTGGGAGGGGTCAGATGGAGATCCACCATGCCATCAGGACAATTTCTGGCTGGCAGTGTGTCCCTTGAACCAGGACACTGTACGAGCTGGTGCATGTTCGGTTCAACCTCCTGGCCATTCTACTCCAAGCAGAAAGTCCTACGGTAGCTTGACCCACAGAGACCACAGATAACATATCCCACATGTTGCAGGGAGTCCACAACATCCTGACTGGTGCTTCCCACATACATGTCTTCCCAGGGAAGCTGTCTCCCATCAGCATATGCTGCCTTTCTGCCTTTCTACATGATGGCTTTCTGCGTAGGGTTCGTGAGGCTCCCCACGTTTCAGTGGCGGTAGTTTTCTAACCAGATCATCTGTTTCTCAGCCTTTGTGGGTGATGGCAGCAGTTTTGGGGCAGTTCCCCAGGAATTTAGCAACACTGGATGGGATCTGGATGGGATGGCTCAGGTATCTGAAGGTATGTCAAGCCTTCACTCAAGTATTTGACAGTGTTTTCCACGACCTCATTAGGCTGAGGATCATTAGCCTGGTCTCTACGGAAACTTGAGCTCCTAACAGAGAATTACAGTTCATTACTTGCCGCCAGCACAGTAGGTATGTCATGTCTAGTGAGTGCAGCTTTTATATATGCCATTACATGACTGGGCAGCAAAGTCTCTAATTATGCTATTTCTGGATTGCAGTAATGATAATTGAGAACTAGTGTGTCATTAATTATGCAGACAGCTTGATGCCAGCGCTGGATTGTGTCTCTGATTTCTGGAACTACTGTCCTCATTTGTTTTATTTGACAGCCTCTAGCATTTTATGTCTTGCATTATTTGATGTTTTACAGCCACAGTGAACCCAGGCCAGTGGGTCCCTGGACTTGCCCGTTCTCGAGGCTCATTCTTAGTCCAAGCAGATACAGACTGGGATCTCTGCAAGAACTGCCTCTAAGTGCTCCCCTCCTATGCTGCCATACGCACGCTGCCAGGACATGCAGCATTACAGGTTTGAGTCTCACCTAGTGCATGGTCTCTGCTGCAACAGGGAATCTCTGCCCATGCCAGGGAATGCATCCTCCTCTGTGTTTATATTTCCCTTGCTTCTCCTTACAGCTCTTCATAGAGGGTCATCCAGCACAGAGACTTCCCCAGGTTTCTCTCTTAGCCTGAAAGGACAGTTTGTGCCCTCTGGCTAGTTTAAGTAGCCCAAATCTCAAAGCTCCCAATGTGGGTCCAAGTGGAGGGGGCTCTGCTGCTCTGCACAGAGACCTGGCTTTCTTGCAGGTATGCACCCCAGAACCATGCTGGGGACCTGCCCCCAGTGAGTGACATTGTCCATTTTGGTACCTCTCCCAGTGGGTATGAGCTGAATTTGGTCTGGAATTAGCTAGCTGGTGCAGAAAACATTGCTCCCTTGGGCTGGTGCACGGATGGGAGGCCAAGCGATGCTATGTGCATGAGCACTGCAGCATCAGGCGTGATCTGTGTGAGCAGCTTGGGCATCTCCTGAGGTGGCTGAGGCTCAACTTTTGTTCAGACACTTTTTCTTATACATTATTTCTTTAACCTTGCGTATTTTCCTGTTGTAAGTGCCTCCCAGAGCTTTTCAGGACTCTGGTTCTGTTCTTCTGGCATTTTTCCCTGTAGTATAATATGATCCCTGTGAACTCCACTGCCTTCAGTATCTCAAATATTTAGAGTATCTTTTTGTGAAATATTTTGGATGCACAGCATAGCCCCAGGGAGTCCCGGGAAGCACCTCCCAGATAAGGCATTAGGAGCAGGAAGGCTTGGGCTTTGTCCAGGGGATACGGTGAAGATCCAGATGAAACATCCTACCCAAGAACATCTGACCCCGGCCACTTGCTCCAAACCATATCCCCTTGCCAGGCACAGAAGACCAGGCCATTTCCACACAAAATTTAATCACAGACTTAAGAGCTTCTTCCTTTCCCATGCTGCACAGACCTGCTCTGCAGTGCTTTGCTATCTCAAATCTCCCTGTTGCCAGCTGGTTCCTCTTGCCAGAGGGACATTTTTAGCGGCTCTCATGAAAGGACGATGTTTTCTAAAATTATGTATTACCAATCATCAGCTCATTATGTATTACCAATCATCAGCTCAGCTCCTGCAGCCCTGTCCCTCTCCTCCCAGAGAGGACACTGAAGGCAGGTCCAGGCATCGCCCCCAGCCCTCTTCTCTCCCTGGGGGTCAGCAGGGAGGCTGGGTGCCCCGCGCAGATGCGTGGGGCCCTGCTCTACCCATCTGAAGGTCACTGCGATCCCACGCTGCCATCTGGCATATTCCTCCCCCCCTGAAAATGTTTCCCAAAACAGCTTCCAGCATGATCTTTTCCTGGCTGCCTGTGTCCCATGCAGTGACTGCAGGATCACCCCCTATCCAGCTGTGACGTGGTTGTGCTCAAAGTGATGAGATTTTTCCAGCAAGCTCCTTTCAATGGCTTTGCAAAACTTGCACACCAGGATCTGGCTGAGAGACATATGCTTCACCAGTGACCAAGGGGATTTTCCAGTTCCTGCATGTACTGTTGCTCAACAGTGCCTGCAACAGTCTCTTGCTGCTAGATTTTCCTCTCTCCAAAGAGCCCTTATTTGGGGCTCTTCATCTCTCTCCTCTCTTCTTTCCCTTTCTCCTTTCCTCTTCCCCTTTCTCTGTGTCCAGCAGGTCAAGGGAGGACATTCTGCATTCTGGGGAGCCCCCCTCTGCAATTCTGCATCCAGAAGTGTCCAGAGATACTGCGAGGGCTGGAGCAGCTCTGCTCTGGAGCCAGGCTGAGACAGCTGTACTGGGTCAGCCTGGAGAAGGGAAGGTTCTTAAGGGGAGACCTTAGAGCAGCTCCAGTGCCTAAAGGGGCTACAGGAAACCTGGAGGGGGCTTTGGACAAGGACCTGTAGGGACAGGACATGAGGAATGGCTTTAACCTGCCAGAGGGGAGATTGAGATGAGCTCTTAGGCAGAAGCTCTTTCCTGTGAGGGTGCTGAGGCCTTGGCACAGGGTGCCCAGGGAAGCTGTGGCTGCCCCATCCCTGGCAGTGCTCAAGGACAGGTTGGACACAGGGGCTTGCAGCAACCTGCTCTAGTGGAAGGTGTCCCTGTCTGTGGCAGGGGCTGGAACTGGATGAGCTCTGAGGTGCCTTCAACCCAAACCATTCTAGGATTCTATGATAATTCTATGAAATTTCTGAGCCTCACAGATTTGCAAGTTCTTACAATATCCATCTTAAAGATAAGCATGAAGATCATGCATGCTCAGGGCTTCGGTCCATGAGTGAGTTTCAAAGTCCAGATACTGTATGCACCTCAGTGCTGCTGAGAAACTTTTAGGCCATGGGCTAAAGACAATGACGGAGTTGAGTAAGTTGCTTAGAAATCTTAGGTTCTGTTATTGGTGGATGTCTCCTTATGGCCAATGTAATTTCTGAATCAGGGGCCCTCAGCAAACAACTCCAAGTGCCATGATGTTCAGTGGCAACACTTCAGTCATCCAGTCTAACCTCTCTACATTTCTGTGGCATATACATGACTAAGACAGTGCTCCTGTTTGTACTGTGAAATGCATTCTCTTATTGTATTGACAGAAGTACATGGCTTTATTAGCATTGTTTTCATGGATTTGGTGCAGTGTAATACAAAATCTTTAGTCCAAGACATCTGTATGCTGTCTCAGGGGAATACCCAGAATCCAGCAGTATTAAACTGTGAGCTGGTCATGATCAGGACCATCATTGTTTTGAAACTAGTTTGTGCAACTAGATGTTGCGCAATAGTTTGAGATTGAATTGAAATACTCTCAGGAGCACTACAGCTGAAGCTTAAGCAGAAATATTATGTGCATACCCATGACATAAGATGAAAGAGAAAGCTCTTCTTCTATGGAAGGGAAGTGTGCAATTGCCGAGACATGAACTGGATCTGGTTTTAATCCCATTGGACAAATTGAACACTGTCAAGGCAATTTCTAATCTCAGTCCTGCTCTGCTGCGTTGGAGTATGACTGGAGGTGTTTTTCAAGTGTTTAGGAGCCTTTCCAAAGACAACAGTATCATCTGGATAACTTCAGCCGCCAAGCTGGTTACTTGAACGGGACACTCTTTGAAAAGCCCTCAGTACTGATGCAAGCCCATATGGTGCATATTTAACCTGGGACACATCCATCTGTAATACATGCCAAGAGGTTCCTACGGCTCTTGAGCCCTGGCTCGGCCACACTCAGCCTGTGAGTGCAGCACAGAAGTGCCATTCCCCTCTCCCAAATCCCACAGGACTTCAATGACCCATGGAGGTGGCCAGATGTGTCAGAGGTCTCCTGCTGTGCTGAGGCTCTATGTGCAGCCCACACACGTCCAGGTCTCCCCAGCTCTGTGTGAAATGAGCCTACCCAGCCTTTCCACATGTGCAGCATGGAGTGGGTCTCTGTTTTGTAGTGCAGGACCAGTGCCCCGAGGAGAGGATGAGCAGCATGGGTATGGACTAGCTCTGGCTCAGCATGTAAGCAAGCTCCTTCAGGGATTCCCTTGGTGTGGCTGGGTTTGAGGGGTGGCGGAGTGTGGATTGGGGGGGTGCAGAGGTGGTGCTCAGTGCTCAGGGTCCAGGGAAGATAGGCAGTGCTCTCTGCTTCAGCTTTTCAATCTTCAGTTTCAGGCACCTGGAGGCTCTCCCTCCACCTTCATCGACATGACACCCCAGTGTCAGCCTGGGTTGGATCCTGTCCTTTCCCAAGCAGCTCCTCCTCCACAGGCAACACTGCTCCTGCCCATACCAGTCCTGTCAGTGAACCTCTGGTCTGGGGTGGGGTCAGCAGCCCCTTCATCCTCTAAAAAACAGCAGATGATACCATGGGGGAGGATGCCATCCCTCTCACTGCCAGAAGCAAAGGCACAAGAGGGTCAGTATTCTTGAGCTTTGGAGCCAAGGACTTGATCTGGCTGCAAGTCAGAGTCACACAGATGATTTTTGCAGGGAAGAGTATCTGCTTCTCTCTCAACAGCTCCGAAAGGGCTTTTTCCTCTGTCCTGCTGACATTTTGAAAGTCCTCATGCTTGGCACAGCTGTGCACTGGTGTGTTCTGGGGTTTCAGTTTTCCTTTTGCTGCTTCTGTAGCTTTTCCAGAGATGAAGAGATTTAGAAAAGCTGCAAGTGGAAATGGAAAAGTGCAATGAATGCATATCCTAGACACTCTTGATTTTTATGGCCATGAGCAGTAGAGGGGAAGAAAAGAAATCTGTATGTTCCTGGCTGGAAGTAACAAGTAGGTGTTTGAGAAGATCAGGAAAACTGTGATAGTGATTTACAAAGTTTTTTGCTTCAGCACACAATCTGTCCCTTCAGGCAGCTCAGTCTTTGGGTCTTGCCAAGAGAGAAGGCATGAGCCATACCATGACTGGCATTAACCACAGAGGAGCAGAGTTTTACTTTCCAAGCAATAACAAGGATTCAAAGCATGGCATGAGGGAGGTACAGAGAGGGCCTTAGGTCAAATGTTGAGACTTCCCTGTACTGTGTGAGGCCAGATATTGGCACAAATGCACCCGTCTGCTGGGAGACCAGAAATGCTTGGCGTCAGTACAACAGCCTCCAGCTGGGATTAACCTTGTGTCATCTGAACGTCAACCTGCATTTAGGTACCTGACACAAAACACATCTCTATAAAGCAGCTGATTGAGAGACAGACCTTTGCAGCTTTTCTTCTCATTTACATTTGCACTGGTGTCTGTCCCCTGCAAGTGTCTGACCTGTGTTTGCAGGGGGAGGACAAGCCTTGGAGGAGCACACACGGGTGGCAAATGCTGCAGCTGCACAACACATGCTCAAGCTCCCATGGAAAGAGATTTCCAGATGTAGATGCCAGCACTTCTGTCCCTGGAGAAAGGTAGAAAGAGGGTGCTTTGGAGCTTTTGGCCTTTCTGCTGTAGCCAGGGTGAGTGTGGAAAACTGGGCTGGGACCCCCAGCTTCCCCACAGAAATCCAATCAGCCTCAGGAAGGAAGGCTTCCCTTGAGACCTCCTGGGAGCATCACTGGAAAGGGACCATTGCCGGTGGCTGTCTGGGAAGCACTCCCTGCCCTAGACCTTCCTGCTCCTGTACCTGAGCAGAGGACGACTGGCAGGGTTGCAGTGCAGCTGCAATCTGCTGCCTCTGAGTAGCACCCAGATCTTCCTATACCCATCCTTGTGCCATGGCACCATCACTGGGAGGGAAATGCTTGGCCATCACCACTGCATCTTGGGTTCCTCCACCTTGCTCTCCTTACAGAGGAGATCTGACTGTATCCAAATCCCACCACTCCCATAGGCTTGCAGAAGCGATGGGTGCAGTAGCTGGATAGAAGGACGTGGCCACTGGCATGGGTACAGCAGAGGCATGGTTGTCCTTGCACTGGCAGCTCAGTGGTCTCTGATTGGTTATCTGAGTCTGGCCTGAAAAAAACATAATCTTCTTTTGGAGAAATTGGAGCCTGAGAGCATCTCTCTAGGGGTCTGGACTCTTCTGAACTCATTCTTTTAATTTTAATACTTTAATAGAAATCAGTTAAATTTTATGAGCGAAACCCTTATATTGCCTTGGTAAAGTTAAGACATTCTGTCTTTTTCCTAACAGAGCAAATATTTTTGGCACAGCTAGTAAGTGCTTTTCTGTCTAAGCTTGCACGGGCTTTGCTTGACACAGCCCCTGTCCCTGAGGAGTGCAGCTGGATGCCCACTAGCATCATGCTCTCCCTGCTTCTACCAGGCTCTCAATAACCCAGAGCTGTCTCATACAGGTAGCAGGGGTAGAAATGAAGTTTGTGAGGGTGCTGAGGCACTGGCACAGGGTGCCCAGAGAAGCCGTGGCTGCCCCATCCCTGGCAGTGTTCAAGGCCAGGTTGGATGAAGATTGGAGCAACCTGCTCTAGTAGAAGGCGTCCCTGTCATCCAACTTGGAACTGGATGAGCTTTAAGGTCGCTTCCAACCCAAACCATTCTAGAAGTCATTCTAAGTTTCCTCTTCCCCAGTGCCAATCACCGCCCTTCCCCACTGGTATCCATCTGGGTGTGGGTAAGCCGATTCCTGCTGTTGACCTAGGGGCTGCTATCGTTGCTTGTTTTCTTTCCAGAAGATGGTGCTGAGAGCTAAAGATTTATCTTTTCCTCTCTGGCACAGGATCTGTTTGCTCTATTTCTGTCTTCAGCTCACACATTAGCCACAGAGCAGCTCCCATTGGGTAATGCTGCATCCACACACATATCCCACCAAGCACTGGGGATGGTCCTGCGGTGGTGGGGGCTGGTTGTCTGTGAACAAAGATGACATGAGTGGCTACCAGGTGTCCCTGGAGGCAGATCAGGTCTGCTGGGGATCACCTGGTTGAGTGTCTTTGGACATCCTGGCAGTTCTAGTCTGGTGTCTTGCTACTCTAGACCTGTCCTGGCTCCAGCTGCCTGCAGGGCACAAGTCTCAGGGCTCCCCAGGAGATGGGAGCTCTACAAATGGGAGTGCAGACAAGACACTGCACCTCAGAAAAAGGATTGGCAAGACACACGAGAAAACATATTCCCTGCTGCTGCTGTTTCTCCTAATGAAGAGCAGGTCTTTGCCCAAGCCTGAAGGCATGGAGCAAAGGCTGAGCAAAACTCTTCTGGGGAAACTCTCTCACTGCCACAGAGCTTGTCCAAGTGCAAGAAAGCAAGGGGGGTGTCAAGCTTGTAATTTTAGTGAGTACTGGGGGCAGAGACCTGCTGGCTGTTGCTCTTCTGAGCCTCTTTTCCTAGAAAGCCAAAAGTGGTCCAGATGGGCACCATCTGAGAGGAGATGCTGAGTTCTCTGGCTGGGGGAAGAGAGATACGCTGCCAGTCCAGGGAGGTCTGATGGGTCTTGCAATCATTCAAGTTCTGCACCACTGCCTCTGGCCAACACTCAGGCCCTTCGGAAAGTATTTCTGAATGATTCCCAGCCATCGTTCCCATTTTGTTCTGTTTAATTTTTTCCTTCAAGACAATCTTGCTCGTAATTGCTCTCAGATTTAGGAAACTGGCTCTTCCTGAGACCCAGAAAACATTGTTGCTTGTTGGGACTGTACTCCTCTCTCTCTTTGTGAGCTCCCTTGAACCACACTTGTGCCTGCAATGCCAAACTTGTTACTGCAGTGTCTCAGGCCAGACAGAGACCTCGTTTTTGCTGTCTAGGGGAAGTCTGTGCTCCCACCACCCCATGCTGGGCAGAAATGTTTTGGCTTCAGAAATCAACTCTGGCTTTTGGAGAGCCTTGGGTATTTCACGGTGGTGAGGAGACCCTCCAGTGCACCCCTGAGCTTCTGCGGCACAAGAGTGCTCCTGCGGGTGCTTTGTGTTTGTCTGTCCATCTCCCCAGGGTCAAGAAGACCTCTGCCATGTGACTTCCCTGACAGGAGAGTGATGCAGCCACATGCGACACCCTGAGCCTTCAGCAAACCTAAACTGAATTTCCCAGTTTCTGATTACATCAGGAGCAGCTTTCCTTTAAAAATGCATCTTGCCATTATCTGCCTCGAGGATCTGGGCTAAACCATCTGATAAATGCATGAGGGGTATTTTACTGCTGCCCTTTGTCTTCTGTCACCACATTAAACTATCCCACTCCATTTTTATGCTCCAGGAAGAGAACTGCTGCAAGGGGAAGTTGGACCAGTGACATCTGAGTACGAGCAATCAGTCACTGTTGGGAACCTTGTGCATCAGCAGCTGGAAGTAGACCTCCTCCATCAGTCCATCTCTGAGGCAAGACACAGAGATGCTCTTGCTCTTCGTTTGAGCCTCTGGAATGGCGCAATCCAGGAGCTGCCCACATTCCACTGCAGCGCAGCAGCAATGGGCTTGTTGCATCTGCCTGAGGTTGCTGCCAAGACTTGTCCATCTGCCCTTCATTTGGCAAAATGTATGGGAAAGGACTGTGTGGAAATAGAGCAGAAAGGTGGGGAAATGGGGACAGAGTCTGGTCTGTTGGGGGGGAACTGTACAAGCGAGGGCAGCAAGAGGCTGTGCAGAAAGAGGAGCTGTGGCTTGAAGGAAGATGTCAGAGCTAGTCCTGAGACTATGGCCTTGTGAATGAAATTTGCTGGGGTGCCAGATGGGAAAGCACCACAGACACAGCCAAGGAACAAAATAGCCTTCTGGAAAGGCTGGACTGGGAGAAATGTTAGGGCAAAGTCAGATATCTGCACAACACCCCCAAAGTTGCCCATGAAAGTCAGAACAGAAACGGAGGAGCAGTCTGGGAACATAGGAGTCACCGACATAGCCTTGGAAAGGCAGATGTTGCAGGCAGGGTACTCGCTGCAGCGACTGGCTCATACCCACAGCACTGAACAGGCACATCTGAGAGCTGCACCACTCCCAGTTCTGCTCACCCACAGGCACAATGAAGGGCTCAGCATGGGAAGAGGTGGGACAGGCGGGTGGAATTATGAGAGGAACCTAAAAGTACTTGGCTTGTTTAGTCTAGGAAAGTGAAAGCTGAGCAAGAATTGGTCTATAAATACATCTGGGAGTAAACAGCTGAAGGGATAAGAGCTATTTAGGCTAGAGGACAGTGCTGGCAGAGAAGCAGATGGCTATCAGCTGGCTGTGAACATGGTTATGCTGAGAGCGAAAGGAAAGATACCCTCCTTGCAAAAGGGCCCTCTGACAATCTCTTCCAGGGTCATGTAGAGGCAGATCCCACAGCTCAGCAGGAACCTTCAGGCGAACACCCTTGTCAAAAATCTCATTGGATATTCATAGCCTCATATGCCTCTGTACCATCAGGGTGGGGATGGGAGAGGAGCCCCTTGGTGGGACCAGCCTGGGTTGGTACCTGGCAAAATCACCTGGCAGACCACTGGGATGATGTCCAGAGCCCCAGATGCTGTCATGGAACAGATGCCCCCATGCCCATCACTGGTGTGAGCCGTGAAGGTGATAGACATGTCAATTCACCTAGCATCTGTGGGGCTGGGAAGCTTGTGGTTCACCAGGGAACTTGAAAAAACTCCATGCTGGTGCAGATCCAGTTTGGCCCTGCCCCAGGTTAAAAAAACAAACAAACGTGATATTTCTGGTGAACTAGAAACCCTGGCGCCTGGCCAGCGCTGCAAATAGCCCGACTGGTTTCAAGATGGAGCTCGAAAAATTTATGAGGAGGATTACCCGAGCGGCTGCCCCTGGTAGCAGATGATGGGAATGGGTCCCTCAGGAGCACTTCCCAGGCCAGTGTTCGACCTGTGGCTGCAGTCTGGTGCACGAAGACACGGACACCCTGCCATCTCCAGGCTGGGCACGGTGGTGCATGGCTGCTTCCTCCTGTGCTGCCCAGCCCTGCTCCATGGCTGCAGGAACTGCCCTTGGGAAATCATCGTGTGGAAAGCAGAGGGGAAGAACAGATGTGCGAGTCCCGACTGTGCTGCCTGGAAAGGTGATGCTGAGGCAGATGTTGTAGCTGATGTAGCTGATGCTCAGGAGGGGCTCAGGGCTGGGATCTGCAGGTGGTGCTCGCCATACAAGGGTGATGCTCAAAGGCACCTTGCACACTGCTCCCACTCTCCTTGGTCCCAGTTTATCTTCCAGCTCCTTCCTTCCATCACACTTTGCTGTGCTTGCAGCCTCTGCCATCCTGTTTCCCTTTCCCATGTGGTCTCCCTCCACCTTCCCTTGACATGCTGACTCAGCCTTTCACCACCTTATACCCCCTTGTCGCAGCACGGCCTGTGTGCTGGGGGAATAGTTCTATTTCCACCCTATATCCCCCTCCAAGCTCTTTTCCAGGGCATATGTTCCCCTATTACCCATGCTCCTTTCCTTCCCGTTGATAAAAGCTTTAGTGAGGTCAGACCCTCACAGCCGTTCCCTGCCAATGGGAATGTTGCACTGCATATGTGGCTCTGAGCAGGTTTTCAGTGGGGATGCCACAGTCACAGGTACTGATTTGTTCCCAAGGGGCCCAGCGCCAGCACACAAGAGCTACCACTCACTTTTTCTAGGCCACAGGCTGCCCAGAGAAGCTGTGGCTGCCCCACCCATGGCAGTGTTCAAGGCCAGGTTGGACAGGGCTTGGAGCAACCTGCTATAGTGGAAGGTGTCCCTGCCTGTGGCAGGGGGAACCAGATGAGCCTTAAGGTCCTTTCTAGCTCAAACCACTCTGTGATAAAAATCCCCTTGATCCTTGAGATTTGTCTTTGGGTTTAGATTCAGTACCTCAGATGCATTTCAGTTTTTCCTAAACATTTCAGAGTCAGAAACATTTGTTGGGGTTACCTGATGGTCCTGGAGCAGCTGGCTGCAGGCTTCAGCCAGTGGCACAGGCATCAGCCAGGCTCTATC
>JANRGW010035330.1:19470-44954 GCA_024733675.1 Psilopsiagon aymara
CAGTGTTCAAGGCCAGGTTGGACACAGGGGCTTGCAGCAACCTGCTGTAGTGGAAGGTGTCCCTGCCCGTGGCAGGGGTTTGGAGCTGGATGAGCTTTAAGGTCCCTTACAACCCAAACCGTTCTGTGAGCCTATGATCATTACTCCCTCTTCCAGCTTTTTAATGTCCCTCAGGCTTTGTTCCTCACAAACCGTAATCACCCTTCACCATTGCAAGAGCTCTCCAGTCATGGCAGAAAGACATCCTGCTTTGATCCCTGATGCTCAGCCCCTCCAGATGTGTGTCAGGAGCAGAGAGGAGGTCCTTACCTCCGGTGACACTGGGGCGTGATGTGACAAGCACACCTGATGAAAGTGCAGCTAGCTTTCACCAACAAGCTCCAAGGAAGAAGGTGCACATCCCAGGGGCTCACAGGCACGCCAGGGGGATTTCTACCCAGCTTTACCACTCATGGCTTTCTCAGTGTGACCCTAGTGCTTCAAGTTTCTTAATAATTTCCTCTTCCATCCCGGCTTTCCCCTTCCTCATCCATAGAATCTCAGTAGAAGCAGGAACGAGCTCCAGCAATGCTCTCGGCTGGGCAGTTTTGATGGCTGCAGTAAAGTTTCTGAAAAGAGATGAGAAGTATTGCTCGCCCTCGAGGGACTCAGGGCCTCCTTCCAGCTGGTTGGACTTTGAAACAGGTTACAGTTCTGGGAAATGAGGCCCTTTTAAAGTGTCAAGTAAACAGTGCTTTGGCGTTCCCACAACACATAATATGTAAACCTGCTACCCGAGCACGGCACACTCCTGTCCCCATAACATCATCGCTTTTAGACCCCCCAGGGAACCCTTTTTGGGGATGGGCCCTGCCTGTCTTGGATTCACTGCTCCACAGAGCTCCCAGGCACAGTAATACACAGAAAGATTTCATCTCCTGTGTGGAAATAAAGAAATATTTTATCTCCAATCAGTGCTCAAGCTGCCAGTGGCCTGTGACCATGACCTTCCTTCCCTGGAGAACCTTCAAACATCCCTGCCCCATGCCTGCATGATGTAAATCAGCTAATATCCAGCCCAGACAGCAGAAAGCAGGGTGGGAAATGATTGCAGATGGGGTTTTGAGTCACTAGTCACTCCTGCCCCTTACACCAGCCTCCCAGTGGGCTCTGCAAGCCCTGTCAGGGTCCAACCCTCCATGCAGGGTGTCAGACACCATTGGAGGGCACCACAAGGTACCCTGACACCCTGCCCCAAGCTGCTCAGGCACCCTCGGCTTCATGGCCCAGCTCCAAGCCTGCTCTGGCTTTGTGCACCACAGGGCTTTGGCAACACCAGCAGCTTTGGTGGGTGTCTTGCTCCACAGCACCCATGACCTGAGTGTCCGGAGCGTGCCCAGCTTCTGTGGGCTCCTGCACACCCAAGAGGACACAGGACATCCAAGGCTCAGGGCTTGTCACAACACTACTCACACACAGGGATCCCCTCTCCTGCATGGCCTGTGGACCCATGGGGCAGTATCACTGTGCTGTGGGCAACCCCCCAACCTCCCTACTCAGGGTGCCATCCCAGATCCCTGAGTGATGGGACAGTTGTGTCTGCTCAGCCCAGTGCTCAGAGCCACAGCCCTGTTTTGACTGTCCGAGGCAGCTCTTCTGAATCCGATTAGGGGCTGTGCTGCATATTACCTGCTTGTGAAAGCAGCCACAGCTTGGTTCCCTTGGTGCCTAAGGCTTCACCTCAGTGCTTTGCTGCCCAGCTTTCTGCCCTGGGGCCAGGCAAGGTGGCTTGAACCACCCTCTAAGCCATGGAGCCAGGGCACTGCCAGGGGAAGGCTGCAGCTGGGGACAGGTGAGTTCTGCACCATGGGCCATCTCGGGGTGTGGCAAGGGCACAGCCCTGCCCCAGCAGTATCCACCTTTCCTACAAAAGCTTTAGCCTTGCTCCTGGGTCGAGATCCCACCCTATCCTATCACCTCAAATGTCAGTGGTCTGTGCGCTGGGGATGTACAGAGCAGCAGTGCTCAGTGCTTGCCTTGAGGTCTGTGCCATCCCCTGACATGGCTCTTTCCTGGGACAGGGCAGCTCTTGTCCCCATATGCCCTGAGGTCGGGCACAGGGGCCACGATCTGCTGGTGCTCACAGCCCTCGAACCTGTCAGTGCCCAGGCTGTACATACAGCACCTCTCTGTTCAGGGAAGTTGTCTGGCTGCTTGGTGCCAACCCACTTTTGTCGTGTGCTAAGATGCAAAATATTTTAATTCACATTTCTCTTTCGTGTTTCTTTTCTTTCCCATGCTAGATTCCTAGAAGACAGGGAATTTATGGTGTGAGTCTGCTCCAGCCGTACAGGAGCCCCAGCCAAGGTCAATACCACGAGACAGGCAGCTCCTGCCAAAGGGGGAAAGAGCAATCGCTTAGTGCTTGGCAGAGGAGGAAATCAAACCAAAACCCTTCCAAAAAAATCTAGATATAAAACACCCCCCACCCAAAACCCTATGGTGGAAAAAGACCAAATTCCATAAGGACTGTACCTGCACTGTTTCCCCCACTTGGCCCCAGCCTGGCCCTGCTTTGCCTCTGCCCCTGCCCTGTCCCCTGGCACTGGGAGGCCAGCGAGTGGGAATGCAGTCAGTGGCACAGGGTAGTCCCTGCCACCGTGCTCAGCTCCATCACTTGCCTGGAGGTCATGCCTGACCAGGCTACCTAGGCCAGCTTGTTGATACCCAGTTTCCAGGCTACCCTACAGGGGCCATTCCTGTGTGGCTGTCTGGTTTAGCATCACTCACCAGCATCCTTCCCCACATGCCTCTGGCTGGCACTGAGTGACACTGCTGTGACACCTGCCCTGTGCGCGGGGGCCAGAGATTTTGACTTCTCTTGGCATGGATGTTCCCAACCTGGTCTTGGCAGCTGTAGAGAATTCAAGCCATTTCATCACATTGGATAATGTGCTTTGTGGTGTTCTCCAGCAAACGACCTCTGTGCTCTTCCTAGCGTGTTTGTGTGTCTGTGAGCATTCATGCCAGGCTCTGCTGCACAGACCTGTGCACACATCTGTGGGGCTGCAGCCAGGACAGATGCCAGGGCACTGCCCACTCGTGAGGAAGAGAGAAAACAGAGCATCAGTCTATGGCATGAGTGGCTCTGGGGACTGGGATGGGGCTCTCAAAGCCTTGGCAAGGCAGATGTGCTGGTCCTTTTAAAGACATAAAGCAGCTACAGAGAAGAAGGGAACAGTCTGTTCATCTCACTCCTGGCAGTCAGGACATCAAATAGGCTCAAGTTGTAGTGGGGGAAATTCACGGTAAACACTGAGAAAAGCTATGTGAGCAAAGCAACCGGCACAGATCTGCCAGTGTGGAAGTGGCCAGCCCTGGAGCTGGGGCAGAGCACACAGGAGCCCTCCCAGGCTCTGTGTCATCCCTCTCAGATCCCATGGTCACACCTGGGCACTTGCTCTGCCTACATCCCAACCTGGGCCAGGCTCTCTGTTCCCCTCCATAACTTCTCTGCCCATGTTTTCACTCTGTCAAACCTTCCCCTCACCCCAGGAGCTGGAATGGGGTCCCTATCCCAGCCAGGGAGCTGCTGGACATGCTGTTGCCCATGGAGAGGTGATAGGGTGTGGGACAAGGTGGGCTGGGGAAACAGAGAGGTTCCATGGCCAGACAAGCAGTGGCTGATCCTATGTGTTGAGTGAAGGTCACTGCTGGCATCACATATTACTCCCAGCTACCCTGACTGCTTGCCTTTACCCCTTTGGTGATGTCAAAGCCTGGATTTCCATCCTCGTCTTAGGCATGACTTATGCAGTGGCCTGAAGCCACTCTTCATCCCTCACATCCTCATTGTTGGGAAGGCAAAGACTTGCTGAGACAGGGCCAGCCCCAGTACAGCCCCATGGGGTGTAGTTACTTAGACATTTCTGTGCCTCCTGCATCTGGTTGCTCAGGACCCTTGTCACCACCAGCAGGGACTCAGTCAGGCGGAGCCCACAGCTTGGTGGCCCCTTGCCCTTGGAGGGGATTCCTGTCCAGGACAGGGGACTCTGGTGAGACACCCCCCCCCCCACTCCTGATCCAGCTCTGGGGCAACAACACAAGAGGGAAGTGGAGCTGCTGGAGCAAGTTCAGAAGAGGCCATGGAGATGCTGCGAGGGCTGGAGCAGCTCTGCTCTGGAGCCAGGCTGAGAGAGTTGGGCTGGGGCAGCCTGGAGAAGGCTCCTTAAGGAGAGATCTTAGAGCAGCTCCAGTGCCTAAAGGGGCTCCAGGAAACCTGGAGAGGGGCTTTGGACAAGGGATGTAGGGACAGGCCAAGGGGAATGGCTTTAACTGCCAGAAGGGAGATGAGATGAGCTCTTGGGCAGAAGCTCTTCCCTGTGAGGGTGCTGAGGCGCTGGCACAGGGTTCCCGGAGAAGCTGTGGCTGCCCCATCCCTGGCAATATTCAAGGCCAGGTTGTATGGGGCTTGGAGCAACCTGCTCTAGTGGAAGGTGTCTCTGCCCATGGCAGGGGCTGGAACTGGGTGATCTTCAAGGTCCATTCCAACCCAAACCAGTTTGTGAGCCTATGATTCTGAGAGCCCTGGGTTACCCAGACTCTTAGTGTGAAAGCTACAACAAACCGATGACCAGTGGTGGAACTGTCCTCTGGCCATGGGTCTGCTGGGGATATAAGGGATGCTGCAGGGATGCCTGTGCAGATCTCAGCAGATAAAGGTGCAGCAGATGAGCAAAACCACGATCTGGGTCAGTGCTCAGCTTGTCAGTGGTACTGGCTTTCTGTGTGAGTTCTGCAGTGAGGAGGAGCAGGTACCTCATGATCTTGTTTGTGGTGCGAGGTTGGCTGCTCCAAGACCTTCAGTTCAGCACACGCACCCTGTGCTCAGTCCTGGCATAAAGCTGACCTGCCATGACAAGTTCCTTCCACCACAGGCAGCTGAGCAGTCTCAGCTTGGCATCAAACCCAGTCCAGAGTGAAATGTCTGTTGTACTAGGGGTTTTGTGGCACAGGGAAACCCACCACCTCTGGGGTAGCACATCAGGGCCAGTGGTGCTGGGCAAAACTCTGTCACTCTCTCTGGGTTTGCCATTTGTACGTCTGCCCTGCACTCAGAGCACAGTGTGCTCAGGACAGCCTGTACCCAAGGGCTGGTGCCAGCTTGTCCTAGGCACCTTATCCAGAGGAAAAGGTGTTTCCTGTGGGTGTCCTTCACTTCGGCTGCTGGGCGCCACAGTGACTTACGCATCTGGTTTCCTCTCCCAGCCCCTTGCACCTCTCCCTTCTGCTTCCATCTTTCCTTGGCAGGGAAGGGCGTGAAATACCCAGCTTATCGCAGCCCCATTCACCAGTGATTTCTGTGCTTCTTGTGTGCAGGCACCTCCCTCCTCCACACTACCCAAGCCACAGAGCTGGTAGGACCAAGGTCATGAGTTTCCAGCCAGGTCACAGCCCTCCTACTGCTCCCTGAGCAGCACCGCAGCACCCTCAATAGCCTGAGCACAGGCATCCACAGACAGAGAATGGCATCCAGAAATTCTCAAACCTAGAGTCTGCCTTGGCCATCTTCTTAGGGAAAGCACCATGGCACAGCCCCCCACCTCAAGGTCCCCCATGTCTGGGGGTGGGGATGATGAATGACCCCCCACCAGCTGACAGCTCAGCACCAAAGGGCAGGTCTGGTGGCATCCATACACCACCCATCTGTGGTCTCTTGTCTCAGGAGCTACCCTTGGTAGTTTTGTGGTAACTGCTCATCATCATCATGACTGCCCAGCAACTGCATCAGGGCAGCCAAGGAGGGGAAGGCAGAAATTTCCAGCAGCAAGATTCATGCAGTCTTGAAACGATTCATTAAGGGAAAAAGTAGCTTGTGGTTAAAGGTTTGGTGTCTAAGACATTGGTTTCTGTTCCCGCCTCTGCCACGCTTCAGTCCTAGGCAAGTTACACAAAATCCTAGGGGAGCAAATGTTGTGGAACAAACTGCTCCCCCCTGCTTTGGTCTGCAAAGGGGCTGGTTAGACCAGTGCTGTCCAAGACACTTGGCCATTTGGGGTGACAAACTCCCCTTACACTTGTCCTAGACAGAGGAAGGGACTATTGCCTGTCTTTACTGTTTTGACTTCTAAAGCTGACTGATGTCTCCGTGTTTATGGCCCCCTCAGCTCGACTCCATTTAAAGGGCTTAGGAAGAATTGAACATTGCTGGAATTCTTCTCTTGCTAACTTTCAACATTCATTTCTTTAAATTCTAATCCCCTGAGATTATCCCATTGGAAAAAACAATGTAAAGCAACGGGGGAGAGAACAGCATGTCTTCCTGCCCATTGCACTAGTCGATGGGTCTTTCTGGGGGGAGAAGTGTGAAAATGCCAACACAAGCTTCTTTAAACCTAGCTTGATTTTTACACCTTGGCGTGGACTCACAAACAAGCCAAGTCTGAAGTCTCTTGCTCCAGCTGGTTTTGAGTCGTACATGTCCAAAGTGTCTCCGTGGAGCACAAGGAGAAATGTGTGTATTTTTCCATGTGTGTGACTCAGAAATGACTGAATCCAGTCGGTTCCAATTTCTTGAAAAATCCACTTTGGCTTAAGCCCAAGAATGGAAAATTTCAACCAAAAAAGAGTGCTTTGAGCTCCAAATAACTTGTAAAAAGGTTAGAAGGGAAACTGGATTTCAACCATCACTATGGCAATCACTTCTCACAGCCCTCTGGCAGCAACAGCAGAGCAAGTAGTGAAAGTAATTCCCAAGGAAAATTCACTAGAATCCCACAGGGTGATTTGGATTCAGCTGCAGACGCTTTGTACCAGCTGCTCACTAGCAGGAGGGAGATCAGCCCTTGGAACAGCAAAGGAACAGGAGTGCTCAGATCCAAAACGCATGGATGATGGAGGTCAGCCTCTGGCCTTGGCACTGACCAAGAGCAGGGCAAGTGCTTTCAGACAAAGACACCACCCTACCCAGGGAGATATTTCTCTCTCCTCCCTGGGTTGTGCCTTTGCTGCAATCTGCCTTGTTCAGTTGGGCAAGATTTATTCCCTAAGAAGTGCCTGAATAATTTCAAGCCACAATTAATTAAAGACCGCTGCAATCTGCTTGCAAACAGGAAGTGAGGCAGAGAAAATGGCATAATCTCTAGAAAACTGATGTGTTGTGAATTAGTTCTAATCAGACTAACAATGATGGATGCACTCCCTCAGAGGCTTTCATCTTTTTTGAAAGCTGATTATGCTGATCATTGTGAAGGCCCTGCGCTGGATTAGGATGAGATGGACCAGCTGATAGACCGTGTTTCTCCTACATTTCAAGGATTCTGGATCTCAGTGCAGAGATGCTGTCCAATTTGGCCCTAGTCACACCAGTAAATCAATGGCCGGGCTATAACCGGCAATGTGGCTCCCTGGCTCTGATGAGGAGAGGCCGGCAGATTTCCCTGAAAAGAGCAGACTGTTTATAATTGCGGAAAAAAGCTCCATTAATTGGAAAGAAAGCTGAAACTGTGCATTGCTCACTGAAGTGCTCAGGACACCGTAGTATGGCACAGAGCTGCAGGCTGGGAGGGATCACTGGTGTCTTCCATCCAACCTCCTCCTCAGAGCACGGCTAGCTCCAAGAAGAGACCAGGTGGCTTTGGCCTTTGTCCAGGCTATTTGTGAACATCTCCAAAGAGGATTTTCACCCTCGCTGTGAAAATCTTTTTCTTCATGTCCCTCTGGATTTTCCTTTGCTGCAACTCATTCCTGTTGCCCCTGGATCACTCACCACACATCTCTGACAGGAGTATGGTTTTGCCTTCATAACTCATTCAGTGGTTGAAGACAAAACCACCATTAGGTTATGAAGGCAAAACTATAAATTTTATAGTCACTTACCTGAAAAAACCCACTTCCCTCAGCCTTCCCTCAAGCATCAAGTGCTCCAGCCCCTTATGATTTTTGTGAGCACTGGACTCACTCCAGCAAGTCACTTTTTTGTAGTCATCCCAACACAAATGCAGCACTAGGTCCCATCAAGATCTAACCTGGCCCAAATCAGTGAAGGCTCAAACCACTGTGACTCTGCCCCGCCGGTGTCACCACCTGATGTCCACAGGTTTCTGCTCACAGGAAGTGTTATCTACCAAGGCCACGGCTCAAGGGGAGGAGAGGCTGGGCAAGTGCTGGAGTTAAGGAGAGAACAATGCTGTGTTCATCAAGCCATATGGGTGAGGCCAAAGCTATGGAGACGTGCTGTGTGGCAGGAGCCCGCAGGACATATGGTACGGGATGTGGCTGTGGTGAAGGGTGCACACAGGGGATGATGATTGAGAGGCATGGGATGACCTCTGTGATGGGGAGGGCCATGCTGAAACCTAATCTGTCAGTGTGGATATGCCAGAAACCTGCTTAGATGAAAGGGCTTTGAGGGTCGATGTAGTTCAGTTTTGAATGACTTCGGTTGCAGGCTCTGCTTTGGAAGAAGGAGAAATATCTCCAGGACTCTGTAGAGAAACAGGCACCTCCAGAGCACTGTGCTGCTTCCAGAATGGAATCTGCAGCTTATAAAAAGCTGTGGACTGAAGCATTGCATGGTCATGGTGGTGCTCAAGTATTTCTGGGTCAACTCAGAGGTTTCCTGTGCTGGGGTCACTGCAGCTACCATGGAGATGTGACAGGTGCAATGAGGTGTTTGTCTCCATCCTCTTGGGACCTGTTGCAGAGGGACCCTGTGGATAAGCTGGGCTTCTCCTAACACGAGCCTGTGGAGCAGGAGTGCAGTGTGGCCTGGGGTTTACTCACGTCAGTGGTACTCAAGTCCTTTTTAGGCACCAGAGCAATCAGTCTGGATATGTCCCTTAATCACAACTGCACATAAATCTTGCTGTCACAGTGGGAGCCTTTCACTTCCAGATATAGATTGGAGAGCAAATGCTACCAACTATTCTGGGATGTGGCAGCTGATAAATGGCTCAAGAATTTACTATTTTAGACTTGGTCTTTGCTGTTGGGGAGACACGATAGAAAAGTCAATTGCAGAACACGCATGTTGACCTCATAGGCTTCATCTAAAACAAACTGAAGAATAACTTCTGCCAGATTGGTGTTGCAGGTGAAATATTCCTCTTTTCTGTATTGGGAGAAGTATAGTGATCCAACCACTGAGCTCATCTGAACTGAAGAGCTCAGAAGCTGAACGTGCCAGAGGACAGCAGGGACCCTTTGCAATAGTGGCTTGCCCACCAAAAATCATAGTGAGAAAGAGCAGCTTAAAGAGACCAGAGAGATCTTCAGGGAAAAGTGGGTCTGAGGACCTGGAAGTGCCTGGTATAAATGAGAATTGTCAGAAGTGAAGCTGAGCTAGGCCTTGCAAAGGCAGATCAAACAAATAGGAAAAGACTCTCTAACTAAGACAATAAAGAGAAGGGATCAGGATGCAGGGAGAGGAGTGGAGATTAAAAGTAATCTCAGGATGGCCCCCATCCTAAATGCATTGCTTTTCTGGTGATGTCAGTGGTGCACCCACTATGAGGTGGCTTATGGAGACGTCCCCAGGAAACCAAACCCAGTCGGGGTATCAGCCCAGGGGAACACACCTACAGGAATTGGCTGCAAGTGAACGCAGCTCCCATGGGGATAGGTCAGTATGGACTGGGGAGGGCCAGCAAGGTTGGGGGGGTCTCATCAGCCACCCTCAGCTCTGAGACAGGTCTCCCTGGAGCTCTAGGAGCCTCCCGTCACTGTGAGAAGCCTTTCTCAGGGCAGCACCTTCTGCAGGTGGTGCAAAGTGCAGAATTCTCACTGGGAGAGCAGCAGGGAGGATTTTTAACGTATCTTCTCAGTTGTGAAAGGCAATTAGGGGAAAAGCTGCGGCAGAAGAGCAGCACAGTGGGAAGTTGGCTAATTGCACATGACTGCGTGACAGCAGCAGGTACAGGAAGAGTCAGGGCAGAGGGAAAAAGCAGTAAATTGTATCAAGGGGTTTTGTGGAGCTCTTCCGGAAGGCATGATGTCTGACTTCAGACAACAGCTCTGCACTCCATCAGACATGGATGGGACCACCAAGAAAGAGATTGCTCCCCACAAAGACTTTGGGGACTGGAGGATCATGGCTTGTTGCAGAGGATAGGGAAGATCAGACTCTGATCTGATCACAGCAGTAGGCAGGTAGACTGCAGCAGCTGGAGGATGCTGGTGGAAGGGGCAGAGAAAGGTTGAAGCTGGTGGAGGACACCTCTCTGCTGTCTCAGGACTAGGGGCAAGGAGTGCAACAGACCTTCCAGGAGAGTGGTGGGAATAAGGACCATAAGATGGAGTGAGCTTGGTTTATGAGATACTGATGCTGCTGGGAGGCAGCAAGGTCTGCATCAAGAGACTGTGATCATCATAGTGTGAATACTAAATCCACAGGTGCTACAGTTTTTAGAGGTTTTAGTAGTGTGGATTTTCCCTGTAGGACACACAGAGGATGTGGAAACACTGACCTGGAGGAGCCATTCTGAAGGAGCCAGCCAGTAATGAATTTTAACTGTTAAGGCAATAAACAGCAATACTTGCACGTCCTCGTGAAATTCAGGCATTGCCAGGAGCTAGAATTCTGTACATGCTGGGAGGAGGAAATCTCTTTTCAGTGTGCAGCAGGAGGCTGAAGCCTGGCTCTAGTTATAAAGGAGGAGGACCAGGAGGTGCAGTCTGCCCCTTCCCCTCTTGGACCAGGCTCAGCTTAGCTCTGTCCCCAGCTCTCAGTTCAGTCCTTCCAGCACCCCAGCAGGGCTTTTCAGTTTAGCAAGACCCTCACTGCTCTCCCACCACAGCTCTGCTGTGGGACTTGGCCCTGAAGTCTTCAGCCCTTAGTAGAGCAGAACTTGCACCAGGGTCCAGGCTTAGTCTCATGTGGCCCTGTGCACATGCACATTGCCTCCAAGGAATGTGCTTGCTGAGTGGAAACTGTGTCATCAGAGAACTATTCCATATTTTTGTTCATTCGCATTCCCCAAATGAGAAATGAATCGTAATGTCTCATAAATAAGGGGCCAAGTTTCTCATTTACATATTTCTGTGGTTGTTGGAGCAGGGGTGGCTGTGGTCCTGCCAACCATGTCCTAAGCCTTCCCCTCATGCACCTTCACTCCTGCTGGCAGCTGCCTGTGCTGCCTGGAACGCAGTGCCCTGAGGCCCTTGTGCTCAGATGGGCTCTGCATCTCTTAGGTCACCCTGTCTCCTGCCAAGCACCTTGTGCAGCCACAGGCTGCTGGCACAAGTGTAATGGGGAAAGCATGGGTGTGTGGGAGCCTCTGAGGAATCCCAGCCCCAAGAAGGTTTTGGGGATTCAAAGAGGGGTTTGCAGAGGCCTGGAAGATGTGATGGAGAGGGGAAACCCCATAGCCTGACTCTGGTGACAGGGCACTGGGCTGATGACAGATAGCAGCTATGGAAGGGGTGGCTGGAGAAGCCTAAGTGGAAGAGGGTACAGAACTATGGGGGAGGAGGAGGTGAGCGAAGGGAAAAGGAACAGGCAGGCACAGCCCAAGGCAGGAGGCAGACGAGCACAGGCTGATGTGGCTCTGCCTTCGCACTGGAAGCGTATGGCTGTCCCATGGCTCCCTCCTGGGGTACAGCCAGCCACTCTGCCCTTTCTCACTATGCCCAGCTGCACCACCTCTATCTTCACCCCTCACCCTGACCCTCTTTCCATGCTTCATGGCCAGGGCCACTTTGCAATTTGCCTTCTCCCTCCTGCTTGCCCTCCCAGTGGGATCTCTACACCCTTAGGGTTGAATATGGCACCCTTGCCAAGTGCCTTCTCTGAGGCCCAGCACTTGACATGAGCAGGGTGGAGAGAGGAGCAGGGTCTTTGGGCCCCTTGTGGATCTCCCAAAAGTGGTCATAGCCAGGTGTGTTGGGACTTATATAGGGGGGCATGTTTTCCTTCCACTTTCTCCAAAGAGATCTGTAGGTTCTCAAGGGGGTCCAGCTGGCGCAGGGCAGCAGGACCTCTTCTGGGTGCACAATGGGACCATCCCAGAGCATGCCAGAGCTGAGAGCCCTTCTGGACTGGGAAATGCATCTCCTATTCGGGATGCTGCTGGCAGCAAGCTGCACACTCCAGTGACCTGACCTTGTCCTCATGCACACCTGGGCTCAGGCATTGTTGGGTTTGATGGGTGAAGATGCTGTGACCACAGCTGCCTTCTGGACCTGGTCTGGAGTTTCAGGTGGGACAGTTTCCCAGGAGGGGTCTGGTTTGTGGCAGCCAAGGGTTAATGGCTATAAACTTTGCTACTAAAGCCATCTTCTGGTTTCAATTTAATTTTGCATTTTCGTGTGGATTAGTCTCAAGGATGTTCATGTTCACTTAATAATCTCACTTAGGCACTGCAGAGACGAGCACTTAGCTGCCAGAGCCAGGGGAGGAAGTGAAATGTTTTACGTTTGTCTCCTTGAAGGTGACCCCACTTTCCCAGGCCTCAGCAAGCAAGGACTGTCAGACACCTGGCCATGAAGCCATTGACAGTGATCGAGGGGCAGACGTGAGCTGGGCAGACCCCTCATTTAAGAGTTTGGGAGAGACGCATGCTTGAGCTTTCCATCTCACTCTTTCAAGGGTGCATCAAGAGTAAGGGACATGGGGTGGCCACTGTCTCTCTGTCCTCCTGCAGACCTCCGTCCATCAGATCATGATAGGATTCCTTGAGCCCTGGCAATGCTACGTGCAAGGTGGTGATTATCCACCCAAATCCACTGGGAGAGGATCAAGCCAACCCTGCTAAGCCCAGGGAAGCCCAATGCCAGCATTGCTTATGCTGTCTGCTTGGCCCAGGCACACAGAGCCCAGGACTTTGTTTTGGCTCCTGGCTGCTCCTTTCTTGTTAGGCTTCAGAGTTGTGCTGAAAAAAGGTGCTTTTGTAGAGGGAGCAAGTGTGTCCTGCAAAGTTGTCTAAACATAGCCCAGGGAAACAGGAATGCAGGACAAGGCTCTGAGCACAGCAAAAAAGCCGTGGGGCTCACTGCTCACAGCTCAGTATCCTTGCCTTCCCTGCAGCCAGCTCCCAGGGATGCTGGGGAGGCAGAGCAAGCCAGGGCTGTTCTGGAGCCAGAAAGCATGCCAGGTGCCCAAAAGGGCAGGGTCGTAGTGTACAGCTCTCCCCAAGCCTCCTCTGCTGTGCTGGGGCTGAGAACACCACTGGCCCTGGGGATTTGGAAATCCACATCAAAAATGTTTGCAGTGACATCAGCAATGTGCTGGGGCTCTGCTTGGCTCCTTGTCTCTCTACATTTTCCCAGCAGGACTCACGCTGTAACTGACCCTGTTGCTGGAGGAGGGCAAGGGGTAAAACCCCTTGTCCAGAGTCCTCCCCAGCAGACCAGTATAGGGCCGCTCTTGTAGACACTGATCATGGTCCTCATGCTACATCAAAGGGAAGTTTTGGTGCCAGAGGATGTTGTCCGGGCCTTTCTGAAGTATCCCATGCTACAGCTCCTCTCCACTATCCATCTTAGCATTGGAACCTGGACATTTTCCAAGTCATGAACACAGAACAATGGACACAGTCTGTGGGCAATTTCCTCTAGGTGACCTTACTTAAGCAGGATGTTGGCAGGAATCATAGAACAGTTTGGGTTTGAAGGGAACTTAAAGACCATCTTTGCTCCCAAATAAGGCCTGGAGAATGGCACATGGTGAAATCTGATGTGGAAGGAGAGCAAGACATGCTCCTTTCCTTTATCGGGACCCTTCATAGACTCACAGAGTGGTTTGTGTTAGAAAGGACATTAAAGCTCATCCAGTCCCAGCTCCCTGACATGGGCAGGGACATTTTTCACTAGAGCAGGTTGCTCCAAGCCCCTGTGTCCAACCTGGCCTTGAACACTGCCAGGGATAGGACAGCCACAGCTTCTCCGGGCATCCTGTGCCAGCGCCTCAGCACCTTCACCAGGAAAAAGCTATGACCTATAGAGGTCCCTGCAACCTCAACCAGCCTGTGATTCAGTGACTTTCCCTCTCTTCAGCTACAGAACATGATCTTGGTGCTATCTCCATCCTTCAAGGCCAAGTTCCTGACCAGAAAGTCATTCCTACCTCCCCATCCCTCAGTGATTGCTCAGAGGACACAGGGGCTACATGGCCTGTGGTGGACCTTTGCCAAGGTAGCCCTTCTGTTCAGCCCAGCATAATGCTGGTGAATATCCACAAGTCTGGGCTTCTTGGAGCAGCACATTGGCTTTAAGGATGCTGCAGGGTCTCCTTCTGCAGCCCTATAACTCTCCTGCTCATTAGTCATGCACAACCCCATGGCTCCTTGCCAAGGGCTGCACTCTATCCTATGTTCAAATTTGGGCTTGGTGGCAGCCTGCCAAAAGGGACTTGATCAGATTAGATGGTCCTCAAGAGAGCAAATAGGGTCCTCACCTCCCTGTCTGAGACTCTTTAAAGAAAGTGAAAAGAAGAAAAAAGGGAGCTTTTAACATAAAACATCTGGCATGTTATTCTGCCTTGCACATTAGGATGGGAAAGGAACATGTTCTTCAGGCAGAGGGAAGGAAAGAGGAGATCTCTGGACATGTGCAGTGACTGGTACAAGAACACCTGGACCCGTGATCTCCAAGTGGTCACTGCCCCATGCTCCTGCATCCTCTCAGGATGTGGTCAAAGCCACAGCCCAGGGACTTGCCCTACACCTCACATGCCCCAGGGGAGGGCCGGCTTCAGGGTCCACAGCCATCTAGAAGAGCCTGAAACCATCCGAAGACCAAAACCAAGGACAGACCTCCTCACCACTACCATGAGCCGACATCAGGCAAGGTCACAAATCTCCTTTGGGAGATGGCAACTTAGTGCCTAGAGAAGGTGGTAGCCAGGAGTGTTAAGCAGGACCAGGCAGGCTGTAGGAGGGTGTTAGAGAACAAGCCATGGCTGGGAGAGTGCTGAAAAATACCTGGGAGTCTGTCAAGCAGGCTGGCAAGAAAGTGATTTAAACATCGCTTCCACCTGATCTGAGCACAGACTAAAAGAGCAAGGACATATTCGGAGCTGAGCTGAGATCAGAGCCTCACAGTGACCCAGACCAATGCTCCCATTTATCACCCAGCTTTAAACACACACTTTTATGATGTGTGAGAAAGGGGAATCTGGTTCTCTAATTAACTCAGGAGTGATGAGTTGTGAAGTGCTGCAAGAAAAAGCAGCTACCACAGAGATAGCAGAGTGCACCATGCCAGGACAGCCTGCTCCCACTGCCAGGCAGCCCCACTCAGCTCAGGGCAAAATGCCTTCGCCTGAGGGCACTGCCTGCTCCAGCACTGCCTGCTCTGGCTCTGGGCCCTGCCTGTTTTGGGCACTGCCTGCTGTGACACTGCCTGTTGTGACACTGACTGCTCCATCACTGCCTGCTGTGACACTGACTGCTCCATCACTGCCTGCTCCATCACTGCCTGCTCTGAGCACTGCCTGCTGAAGCACTGTCTGCTGAAGCACTGCCTGCTCCATCACTGCCTGCTCTGGCAATGCCTGCTGCTGGCAGTTCATGTTTGGAGGCTCTCAGCCAGCCATTCCCCAAGTGAAATATTTGCCCTCAAAAGTACCACCTGAGAACCTCTGTCTGATGAAGATGGTTGGGGTCACAGCAATCCCAGGCACAGCTACAGGTTGGGCAGAGAAGAGATTCAGAGCAGCTCTGCAAAGAAGGACTTGAGGGTGTTGCTTGATGAGAAACTTAACATGACCTGGCTTCAGTGTGCACTTGCAGCCCAGAAATGCAACCATGTCCTGAACAGCATCCAAAGGAGCGTGACCAGCAGGTCGAGGGAGGTGATCCTGCCCATCTACTCTGCTCTCCTGAGACCTCACTTGGAGTATTGTGTGCAGTTCAGGTGTCCTCAACATAAAAAGGACATGGAGCTGTTGGAGTAAGTCCAGAGGAGGCCACGAGGATGACTGGGGGCTGGAGTACTTCCCGAATGGACACAGGCTGAGAAAGTTGGGGCTGTTCAGCCTGGAGAATAGAAGGCTGTGTGAAGACCTCATAGCAGCCTTCCAGTGTCTGAAGGGGTCTACAAGGATTCTGGAGAGGGACTCTTCATCAGGGCCTGTAGGGACAGGACAAGAGGTGATGGACTCAAACTGAAACAGAGAAAGTTTAGCTTAGATATAAGGAAGATCTTCCTTGTGAGGGTGCTGAGGCACTGGCACAGGGTGTCCAAAGAAGTGGTAAATGTTCCACTTCTGTCAGCGTGCAAGGCCAGGTTGGAAAGAGCCTTAGGTGGCATGATTTAGTGTCAGGCATCCCTGCTCATGTCAAGGGGGGTTGGAACTTGATGATTGTAAGGTCCTTTCCTAACTATTCTATGATTCTATGATGTTGACTCAGAGGATGTTCTAACACAGTAGTGCCCTGGGAATTTCACAGCATGGCTTGTTTCTTCCTTTATCTCATTTTTCTGGGGCTTTGCTCTTCCCTTTTACATTTGGATGTTCTTTTAGATTTGCATGATCTTGTTAACAACACAACAGCAGTGGTGTGACCTTGGCCCTATGGCATCTGCTCTGGTGGCTTCTCAGTCATCACATCAGCAGGCATGGCGCTGGTGGGCACCTTCCTGAACCCACTGAAGAATTCAGCTGCTCATGCTGCTGCTCCCCATACCAGGCACTGGGTCACCTCTGTGTCTGGAAAACACCTTTGGTGTTTCCAACAGAGCTGAAAGCCTGATGTTAATCTGTTTTACCTAAAGATAGTACTCTTGTGCTTTCTATCCCTGAAATCAAAACTAAATCCCTAATGAATTTGGATTCAAAGCAAAATGCCTGTTTCAATCTGAAATGTGATGTCTGGGTTTGCTTTGTAAGTTCAGCCATGAAATATAACCCAGTTCCATGCTAGAGTGAAAAATGCTCCAAATTTTTCATTGAAGCTGTGAAAGATTTGTCAATGTTCTCTTTGTCTGAAACCTCTTCAGTGAGCATCTCACCTGGCCCAAGGCAATGCTCTGCAGTAGAACCACAGAATGGTTAGAGTTGGAAATGATCTTAAGATCATCCAGTTCCAACCCCTGCCATGGGAGGGATGTTAACTAAATTGAAGTGTTACCCATGTGCTGGTTACAAATGATGTCTTCATTGGCCAAGTTAAGCTACAGCATTACTGTGAGCAATGGAATCTGAGTCGTAGACCAGAAGTAATCTTAAAAGTCATTCAAGAGCTTCAACGATGCACATCCCTGAGGCAAATGCCCCCTGTTTTTGGCATGTGGCTGATACCTGGGCAATGGTGCCATGGGGAGCGAGTGTATCAATCAGCTCTCAGGAGCACATGGCAGGAAGGATTGTCTCTGTTCAGACCCTGCTCCTGGAAATAAAAGAGATGAAGACAGTGAAGACTCTGTTGTCTCAGCAGAAGTAAAAGACTTGAGGAATGGAGACACCAATGCTTGAAGTGACAGGTGAAACTTTGAAGCTGGGCGGAAAATTTAGTGATGACTGTGACCCTGAGCAGAGGGAGAGTTGGGAGCTAACGGGTTGTTTGTAGATGAAAGTGAGGAAATTTTGGCCCTAGAGAAAAGCTCCAAACCTCAGGGGCTGCTGATGGACCCTGGTGAAGGACCAAGCCAGAGATCCCAAAATCTGGAGGAGGAGATGAGCCACGTGGCCAGCGCCGGGACCCACTGGCATCAGCTCCCACTCATGTTTGGTGAAGGTTATCACTGGCATCTTCCAGCTGCTGAAGCCAGCCCGCTGCCTTCCATTGCCCCTCTTCCCCTTCACTGCCTGTGCTGCCAGCTCCTCTCGTGTCCTCATCTGACTCCTTTTGGCCAGCCTGTCGGGAGGAAACAGCGTGCATTGGTGGAGGGCCAGTGCTCCGCTTGTGCTGGAGCTCGCTGCCAGACTGCAGTGATCGGCTGATCCCCTGGGGGGCTGCGCTTTGGGGCTCACTTCTCAGTCCAGACAGGCTGATGGGAACCAAAGGATGTTGAGACCTGCCAGGTCTGGGCAGCAGCTGACAGGGCTTTCAGGAGGGGAGCCAAACCCCAACAGTCAGCCAAAATCATGGCTTCTCCTGGGAAGCCAAGACCTATAGTGGGGCTTGTTGGAAAGAGAAGTAATTCATTCAAACAGCCCCAAAAATGGAATGCGTGCTGCCCAAGCTGCCCATCACTCCAAACCAGGGGTCTAGCAGTGTTTCTCACCACCATCTCCAGGAGAAGGTAGCAAGAGGAATCTCTAGATTATCCTTCATACATTACTGGGAGAGATTCAGGGGCAGCACTTCAATGTGATCCCTCCCAGGTGTGCCAGGCATCAGTGGTGGTGTGGAGACATGGAGGTCTGCAGGTTGATGGTAAACTGGCTGGGCTCCCCCTTCCCATCCCAACACTCAGAGAGAAGCATGGGTTGGGGACCTCTGAGAAGGAGGAACTGGCTGGAGAAGAGTGGAATCATTGCACAGCAATGGGGAACAGTAGCCAAGATGGGCTGGCAGAGCCTGTCTTCAGGAGGATCTGGTTTCTGCTGCTGCCCAGAAAGACTGAAGAACAGCATCGAATGGGCCAGAGAATGGCCCAGGAATGCTCTAGAAGAGTCTTACAGGGATATAGTTCTGGAGAAGCCACAGGTGAGAAGCCCTCACACCTTCCCAGGAGGTGTGAGGAAGTTGTGGCTGGTACTGGATTGAAACATGCCCTGGTCCCAGCAGGAACTTCCATACCTCCTCTGCCCTGTTGCAGCTCCCATCTGTGATATCTCTAAGCCCAGCTCAGCTTTTGCAGGAACTTCTGGGCCCCTTCCCACCATCACTTCTGCCTTGGTGTCACCAGCCCTCCCTCAAACACTGACCCTACTGCTGTCCCTGGCACATTGCCTCCTTGTGGCACATCTCAGCCCTTCTCATTCCCCCCAAAGCTGGACCTTTTCATCCTGCACTGTGTTTGACCTCTCCTCTTCACCCTTCACTCTTCATCTTGGGCCAGACTCCTATCTCCTCCTTGGCCACTGCTCTGCCACACCAGACCGCATATCCCTCTTCTCCTCCCTCCATAGTGCTCTCCATCTTTCCCCTAATTGTGGCCACTGGTTCCCCTCAGACACCTTCTCAGCCCACCCACTGGCCCCTCTGTCCTCTCCTCCTGCCCCCACAGCTGCATCGTTGTGGAACCACCCCCCAACATGACTGTCCCATAGACCCATGGCCTCCTCCATCACTTCTTCAGGTTCCTCACCATGTTATTTTGATAGAGCCATCAAACCCCAGACACGTTTCCAGTCACTCGGGCAGAGCTGGACCACCTGTGGGTGACCACCCTGCACAGCAGCAGGAGTTTTCCAAAGGGAAAAATAATAGGACACCCTCCATGGGGGAGCCCCAGTTCCTTGGGCAGCCCAGGGAGGGTGGCAGAGGGACCGAGCCATCAGCCTACACGTACAGAGCCAGATGCAGCCCTGCTGGAAAGCACACTTTTAGCTTTTCAGAGGATCTCTGTAATTTCCCAGCAAGAAGATCACAAAATGCTAGATCTCAGGGTTGCAGGGCTTTTAATCACACACGTGGAGCTTCTTTGGGAGTCAGACAAGAAGGCTGGAGATCACTGCTGAATCAAATCCCCCCCCCCTTGCCAAGCGTTTTGGCATGGGGAACTTATCTCAAGGTCACCCGACAGCTCAGCTTGTCTGTCCCAGCGCCCAGGTCACCTCAAAACAGCACAGGCCGGTGTCATCCAGCCTCTGTGGGGAGGGGACATTCTGGGAAAGGACATCCCCGGGCACTGACTCTGTGGATTCATCAGCAAATGCATCACTCACCTTGCAGGTTTTTTAATCCCCACTTCCCAGATATATGAGCCTGGGGGATACTCAGATTTCACTTTGCTAAAAGGAAAATGCTAAGCCCTTCTGGATGCAGGGGAAAGCTGGAGGCATAAACCTCATGGTTTAAAAAGCAGAACACAAAAAACTATACCCAGTATGGGCCTTTTTTAAAAAAAAAAAAAATAATTCCAAATTTGAAGCTCTGCTCTTGATTTTTGGGCTCTGACTCACGCTCAGGATTATCAGGGCCCTGGGAGCCATGGACTGGAATTTGCAGGGTGCACTGGGAGGGGAGGGATACAGCCCAGCCTTGCCTGCTATATGTTTCCCCTCAGCACCACAAGTGTCTGGCTGTGAGACACCAGAGCTCCTCCGCCTTTTCCTTAGGGCCCCTCTGTGCTACAAACACAAAGTGGAGCACAGGCAGTGTCTAAATTTCATGTTCTGGCTGAGTGTTACCAGTTACATCTCTGTGCTCAGTTGCCCACAACTCGCTTCAGTTTTCCCCTCTCTGGGTGGATATTTTCCAGCCTCAGTCTTTGCACAAAGGAGATTTGAAAGTCTCTTTGAACATGCTTTGCCCATTTCAGAGTACACCGGCAGTGAATAGTAATATCTCCATAATAAACATACTCTCTTTTTTTTTTTTTTTTCTCTGAAGAATACAAATCTTCCCATTTTTAAGCGGCTCTACTGCTGAAATTGCAGGGGGTCAGAGCTGACATCTGGCAGGGAATCAGTCCTGATCAAAAGCCACCGTGGTGCATTCCAGTAAACACTGAGTTTCAGTTGCTGAAAGCTATGTCCACCCAGGCACAGCACATTTTACAGTGATGGTACCTCTTAATCAACACTTGGAATGCTTGCAAGCAGTCTGGAGGACAAAAACAGCTTCTTGAATGATGTGACTGAAGGTCGATGGCAGTGGGGACAGGCGGATGGATGCAGGCAGAGGACAGGTTTCACACCCAAGGAGGGAATGGGACAACAGCACAGCCTGAGTTACCTATGGGCAGCAGATGATCAGCTGTCCTTGAGAAGAGCAACATGAATGAGATGTATGCAGCCAGGACCACTAAATCCGTCCTTGGCCAGCAGCAGACTAGAATGGTTCGATGATACAACACTGAAGGCTTCCCAGAACTACATAATTACCAAAAAGAATTTGATATAAATTATGGAAGAATTTAGGTTGGGAGGGATGTCTGTAGGTGTCCAGACCAGCCCCTGAGCAAGTTAGCACTCTAAAGCTGGGTCAGGCTGCTCAAGGCCTTGTCCAGACATGTTCTGAACATGTCCAAGGACGGAGATCCCACCATTGCTGTCTCAGGGGTGTGCCAACAATGCAATCCAAGCCTCACAGATGCTGCACATCCATGTGTCCTCAGCACAAGGAGAGCTGTTTATCTGCAGAGAAAGGGAAGAGAAGAGGATGAGAAAGAAAGGCAAGGCCTGCAGAGAAGACGCCATCACAAACATCACCTGGATCATGCATGGCAGAAACCAGAAAACTAGGGCCTGGGGATGGTGTCACCCCTTCTCTCCCTGAAGGGACTCCAGCGACAAATATTTCCCAGAGATCTTGAGGTCCCTCTGTGGCCATGGGACAACGATGCTGTTTCTGTCAGTCATGCCAAGGAAGAGCATTCCACCACCATATGTGGCTGCAGCTCCAGCACTGGTCCCACTGAGCAGCATCTCTGTGTTGGCAAAACCTCTTCTCGTAACAACCAGGAGAAGTGACTGCCAGAGAAGGAAGAGCTGATGGAAAGTCAAGATTGGGAGGGGTTGTAGCTGGGGTCACAATCAAACCCAACAGACACACATACAATGGGACCTGACAGTGCTCTGCACCTGGCCAGGAGAGGCCAGGTTCCAAAGAGTTTCAGCAATGCTGCCAACCCCTCTCCTGCTTCGAGAAACATCCCAGCACCAAGCATACAGAGACAGTTGGGAAGATCCTGACCATGATGCTGAGTTGGGTTTCTGTGGTGGCTTCCAGTCTAGTACCAGGGACAGAATGGCTCCCTCTGCTGCCAGAGGGATATGGCATGGACTGCATGCAGGGTAATTCAATGTTTCTCC
This sequence comes from Psilopsiagon aymara, assembly GCA_024733675.1. Lineage (NCBI taxonomy): Eukaryota > Metazoa > Chordata > Aves > Psittaciformes > Psittacidae > Psilopsiagon > Psilopsiagon aymara. Next base: position 41,315 of record JANRGW010035330.1, read on the forward strand.
AAGGAAGCGTGCATGGCTGGAGCAATCGGATGCATGGCTGGAGACCCCCTCTGCAGACCATGCACAGAGGACCCAGCAGTCCTCAAAATTCCTTTCCATGTTTTAGCAGCCACCCATCCAGCCCTGTCCCAAGACCAAAGCAGTGACTCTTGTGTAGTTGATGTGAGCAGGGGGTTTATGCTCCCCTGCTCCGGAGCTCTGACATTTCACCAGCCCAAGCACAAGTTCCAGCCTGGCCTCCCACTGGTGCCCTCCTCTTGGGTTGTCCCAGCAGTTGTCCAGAGTGTTGGCACGAAAACATCAGAGCTACAGCTGCAGTTACATGCAGTGGTGTTGGCTTGTCCCTTCACTGCTGCCCACTGCTTGGACCTGGCTGCAGCTCTCAGAGCTGTCTCAACAAGGAGCCATGGAAACAACTGAGGGCTGGTGAAAATGCCTCTGAATGCAGGACTTGACAAGCCTGAAGGTTTTGCTTGCAAAAAGTAAGACTGAGAAGAGACTTGACTTGATTCTCAGGTACTATGAGCCCCATCCATGCACCATAACCTACCTCTCCCCCAACCCCATGCCCTGAAAGGCATTTATCTGGGATGCTGTAGCAGGCAGACCTACAGAGGTCTCTATTTCAGACATCTTCAGTGGAGTTTTTTTGCAGCATCTACAGGGGTGATAATGTATCAGTTAACAATGAACCATTGGTGAACCAAAGCAGGAAAGCATAAGGATGTTGAGTCACGGGAAGGAGCAGCTTGCCTGTCCCTTGGTGCTTTAGATGAAGACCGTGAGCCTATCTGGAAGACACACCACATCGAAACATGAGGCACTTGTCCAGCAGCTGACATGAGTTCAGCTCACATGCTGCCCAGTCAAGCTGGCTGCACCACTCAAAGAGCAGCCTCAGCTTCCCCATGACCATGACAAGCCCGTGCCCTCCCTGCGACCTGCCCCTCACACATACCTTTCTTCTGAGCCCATCCCACACAGGCGCGGTAAAGCCCCATCACACCCTGTTAGCATCGGTCTCCTATGACAACGCTGTCAACAGTGCATGGGGCAGGGTTGGGGCCCCAGCCTGAGACACATAGCTATAGCAAGGGGGGTTTTACTTGTGTGTTTTGTGTGTGAGTGATACCCCTGGGACAGCTTTGTGTGTGTGACACACATATATTTGGCATCTCCCCCAGCAACTATGCCAGCACTGAGGGGAACTGCATGTGACCTACACCTGCCAGTCACCACAACAGGACCCATGCTGGGGATTGGCTGCAGGGACCCGCCTCCATGGAGCAGCCACAGCCTCCAGGAACTCACCCAGGCCCTTCATCCTCTGGATGTAGCCCCTGGTGCTCTCACTCCTGCCCTCATGGTGGGTTTCCTCACCTTGGTATTGCACTGTGCAGCAAACATATATGGCCCCCCATTTTCTACCTTCTCCCTTTCATGTCAGGCCTCACCCAGATCCGTGCCTTCCCAGCGCTGGCCAAATAGCACTGCTTTTCCCCAACACTTTGCAAACTTCAGGGAACACTTCCAGCCCTTTCCCATGGGCAGCTCATGAAGCACTTGGCTCTGCCTTGGCCAAATCACAAAGGGCTTGGATCTTGTTCCATGTCGCAAGTGCCAGGGGTGGGGAGATCTTGCCTCACAGATATTCTTTCTAGGTACAAAACACGCTTTCAAAAGTCAGAGCTATTTCCCTGGCAAGGGGCAGAAGCTGCTAAAGACAGTCAGCTGCCTGTTACAATTCCTAGCAAGGTCACTTTCCCAGCCCCACCTTCTGCATGTTTTGCAGACACATGCATTGAGGAGGCATAGCCTGGACACCCAGCCAGGCCTGACTGGGGGTCTGCATCACACGGGCCACAGCATGGCCCTGAGGCCACTGGAACTGCTGCAAAGCTGCTGGAGCCTTCATCCAACCGCTCCCACGTTGCTCCTCTGAAGCACAGAGCTCTTGTTTAATGACCATGTGTGGTTTTGCTCAGGCATTATGTCATTCAGCAGTCCTGGCTGGGCAGATGGGCCAGCTTGGCTGCTCTGCCCTAATGATGCTCACCCCTTCTCCACACCCAGAGGTGCTCTGTGCCCCACAGCCCTCAGTCTTTTGCAAGGATGCAGGTGAACAGAAAATCAGCATCCACGCAGAAAACCTCCTGAGGAGCTCAGTGCCCCCTCCATCTCTTTGATGTGTCCCAGCGCTGGGTGCAGATGGCAAAACTCTCCGTGATTTCCACCTCCCAGATTTCCTGCTCTGCAGCCATTGACACCTTCCCTAACATAAAGTGGGAGCTGAGATAAACCAGACAGCCAGGCTCCAAAAAGACTGTCCTGAGCACTGATTTAGCTCACACTTCTTTAAGCAGGGGTCCAGGTTTGGGACTTAGTACCTCTCACAGGTGGAAAGGAACTGATTGGGTGGGTTTGCTGATAATCTGCTGCCAATCTCTGTAGCCACGGAAAGAGCATGGGGGGAGCTGCTCACGGGAAGGTGTTTCCGACAGTGCATGTCCTTGCATGTGATCTCATTCCTTGGGCAGTGGGCCGGGACTAGCAGGAATAGAGCACTGGGATAAGCAGTGACTCGGTGCCTTTCAGAGTGGAATCCCCCATGTCAGACCTGCAGTGATGGGCTGCAGAGCCGGAGCATGGTCAGTGAGGCAGTGAGAAGGGTATTTTGTTCTTGCTTCTCCTTTCCACACACCCCACTCCCCAACCCCTTACCTCCCCCGTTTAACGTGCTGCCTGCTCCAGCTGCTCACCGACACTTGTGCAGAGACATCCGGTGGGAAGGGGAACGAGGTGGCCTGTGGGGATGAGCGGAGCCTAAGTTTGCACCATCACCTGGTTTTGCACTAAGAGCTGACAGGGGGTTGGAGCCCCTGCTGCCCCAAATGAACCGGGGCTGGAAAGAGTGGAACAGCCCAGCTCGGCTGCAGGAAACGACCCGGGCTCTGGAGGTGACCGGGTAACGCGGTGCCTGGGCGCTCCGTGTCCCCAGGACACCCCAGGTCTGGGACCAGAGCCGGGACGTGGGTGCCCGTTCCAGGGCCCCGGCCGCTGATCTTCCTGTGGACCGGCCGGCTCTCGCCCAGAGACGGCCGCACATCGCGCTCCTGCCACCTAACGGCAGCTGCCGGTAGTGCCCCGTCGCGCCGGGCTTTGGCACCGGGGCCGGGAGCGTCCCTTCCCCCGCTCCCGGCTCCCCCTTGGCACCCTCCTGCACTACGGACACCCCCATTCCTTCGCCCACTTCCGCCCGGTGCCACCCGGGATGCGACCCCCTGGTGTGGGACACACCCACGGAGCACTGACTGCCCGGTACCACAGGGGAAGAGGCGTTCCATCGGGATGGACGCAGAGCTTCATTCCCGCTCCCCGGTCCCGTCCGTCCCGTCCCCCAGCAGGCTGCCTTGGCAGCTCCCCCCATTTCAGGTTTTTGGCAGAGGCACGCTCAGATTGGAGAAAGAGGAATTAAACGAGCGGAGAAAAAAAAAAAAAAAAAAAAGAAAAAGGGAAAAAAAGCCATCATCCAGTCCAATCGGCTGGAGACGCTGGTGTGTGTTTGCCCTTTCCTCATGACGTAGTGTCCTGTGCCTCTCTCCCCCCTTCTCCCTCTCTTTTTCCCCTCCTTCTTCCTCCC
>JANRGW010035331.1:0-26347 GCA_024733675.1 Psilopsiagon aymara
GTGAGCTGTTGTATTCTCTTCCCTTGTATTTCTCTTGTCATTATTATTATTGGTGGTAGCAGTAGTGGTTTGTGTTACACCTTAGTTACCAAACTGTTCTTATCTCAACCTGTGGGAGTTGCATTCTTTTGATTCTCCATGTAGCAAACTGTATGGCTGATTTACGGCCTAAACCATGACAAAAGATGAATTTGGGCAAATAGAAACTGCAAAGAAATTACTTTGCTGAACTGCTTGGTACCAAAGATGAACTGTGCCACACAAGACCACCAGCAGAGTTGTATAGCCTTTATTATTAAAAATATTTGAGGTATTTCAAAATCATTTTTAAGCCATCATCACTTTAATCTGTCAGCATATCCAATAATTTTCTAAAATGAGGCTCTGTTTCAGTAACTTCTGCTCTCCAAAATATATCCGAGACATGAGTCTCTAACACATCACAAAAGTTTAATTTTCATTCTACTCTTGAGCTGTAGAGAAAGGAATGAAATATATTCTCTGTGCTGACTCTTAGAAATGCTTGAATGAACACCAAACTGTTTTACATCAACACCTACAGCTTACATCATGCATTTTTTTCACGATCTTATTGAATTTATTTTTCTTAGTCTTCATGTGCTTGCTGAGCACACAAATAATTTATTTACATCAGCCCTTAAATGCAATGTTCCTATGTAAATTTCTAAATACAAAAGAACATATGGAGGCAAATGAGCTCAGTCTTTCGAAACGGATGCATGATTTTCTATTATTCAGCTGAGTTTTTCTCTTCCTAGCAAACTAAATTTTACCACCTTTAGGACTGATGTTAAACCAGGCTCAGATACAAACCTTAGACGCTTGCTCTAAGGAGAGAAGAAGAGAATTTCATGCAGATCTGACAAAATTAAAGCCACAATATTCTTGCTAAAAGAGCCACTACAGCCATGGCTTCCACTTTCAATTTAATTTGAAGGATACAACTTAGTTGTTTTGTTAATGGTGAACACCAAACCTATCCCCCTTAAGAGCTTTGATAGAGACATTTTGAAACATTTAAAAGTCTGGATGAAGATGCATAAATTGTACAGGTTTGGCATACAGCCTTGGAAGCCTAAGGAAAACAATGCACTTGACTGTCCTTTTCTATCTGTTGACTCTGACACTAGAAGGAAGAAAACTGTTTTTGCTTTGAAGAGAAAATGTCATCTAGCCATTAATATTTGTGGTGTGCTGTGTGGGTAGTGAAGGTTATGACTGAGGTTCAATCACCCAAATGTTGGTACCCAGTATCATTTGAAATGCACTAGGGTATCCTACCTGCCCCACATCTGCTGCTCTGAAAGGGTGTAGGTCTTCTATGGTTCCTTCATCTACAAGATCTATGCATGCAGGCATGCTCAGGGCTTCTTAAATGTCATTGGGCACCTACATTTTGGCAATAAGGATAAGGACACCACTGACAGTAACAGGAGTGTGGACACTAAGTCCTCATAAAAAATCCTACAGCTTTCTCCCCCTCCTCCTTTTTCTCTCCTCCTTCTGCTTCTGTGCTGAAAAGTTCTCCCCTGACACTCTCACTGCTGTGTTCAACAATGACGTTAAAACAGCCAAAGTCCAGGATCAACTTTCATTATATGCAAAGCTCATTCCCACAGCAAAAGGGCTTCAGTTACATTAGGGACAATTGGATTTTATCCAATATGCTCATGTATTTTCAAAAGCTTCAGTACTTTTGTCTAAGTCTCCAATTAATGAATATCAGAAGGATATTCTGTCCCCATTTATCTGTCTAAGAATAACTGAAATGTTTTGAGAACTCAGGAAACAAACCACCATATTCTATGAACAGTTTAATTTACTCCTCTAGCCAACTCATGTACGGCTGGCTTTAGACTACCTTCTGTTCCCTACCTAATTGCTTGACTAAATGGTATACACTTACATTCTGAATTAAGCCACCATTTCACAAGTCTGTATAGGCCAGTTCCTCCTGGAAGCCATTTCCAAAGATATGAAGGAGAAGCAGGTGGCTGAGAGTAGTCAGCATCAATTTGCAGAGGAGAAATCATGTCTAAACAGACTGACAGCCTTCTACTTTGAGATGGTGGCTTGGTGGGAGCTCTAGCTGGCTGTACACTGAGCAGGGAAATTGAACTGGGTGATCTCCAGAGGTCCCTTCCAATCTCAGTAATTCGGTTGTTCTGGGTTGAAGTCCATCTGATGTTGACAAATCCTCTGCAATCTACATGAGACGGTGAAAAGGGCTTCCTAACCGCACATGGCTCAGACTGAGGTTATCTTCCTGACAGGTTTAGCACACTAAACTTACTGATGATGTTACTGCCCTCACTGCTGAAGCCCAGTTTCACTCCTACATTTCATATTGTCTATAGACACAGCAAGGTAAAAACCAGAAAAATGTTCACAGAAGGGGTGGTGTTTCTGTCTCATGTGAAGGCTGTATCATGAAGGCTGTATCATTCTGCTTGCTAGTTTTTAAAGCAACAGTCCAAAAATTCAGACTGTGGGGAGTACTAAAGTCAGTTGATTTTTTGAATATATATATGTATATATATTTGTTTCAATATCAGATGGATAGAGACTTATAGTTCTTGCTGCATTGAATTCCTGTGGTAACGAAATCTGTTGATAAAGGATTTGTGCTGGTTCTGTGACAACTTGTGCAGGAAGATTTAACAGCTTTAATTTGTTTTAGATTAAAGAGACATTCCTTCATTCCTTTTCATGTTCCAATGAAAATATTTTCATTGAAACAATATAAGAAAGGATATTTTATTTTATGAGATGTTTATTTACTAATTTTCCTGCTGAGAATTTTCTTCTGAAAAATGCCAAATAACAGCAATGGAAATTGGTGTTTTCTCTTTGCACAGACCAGGAAGAGCGTGAGGCCTTTGCTGTCAGCTTCCATGTGGTGTCAAGAAGGTCAGCCTCCTACTATACCGTCGCACATGCTATTTATAATGCTACATCTCAACAGAAATGAGGCACCTTTTGCTAACAAACTTTCCCTAGTTGCTCGTGTTCCCATTCTTTTCTTGCCACATACTGAGTCAGGATTGAAATTCCCTACTGAAATATGCTCTCCCTCCCAATTCACAAGAACACCCACATTCATGCATCCCTTGAATATTAGCACAGGCCTTATATTTGCCTAATATACCCCCTATGCTTTTCTCTCCAGCCCTCCTGCCCCATACTGGCTATATCCATCTGTAGGAGTATGTCTGCTTATGTGTGATTGTCCACTTCTTACATTTCTTCTCCTTTTTCTTGTGCTTGTTGCTGGCTGGTACACCATGACCCTTCATTTTCCCTTCCTTTGTCTATTTTCCTAAACATCCCATAATAAGTTTCACATAATCCCTCAAGATCCTTCCAAAAGCCCATCAGAAGTTTCACAGAAGTCCCCTGAAATATCCCCCAGTGCTCATGATAATCATGTTTTCCCTCTTTACTAGTTACACAGTTCAGGTGACCCTCCTCAAGGCTGTGCCTGAGCAGTTCTCTTAATGAGGGGCCAAAGAGCTCTGGTCTTTGTTGTGGTCACTTTCCTTTTCCTTTCATAACTTGTTTTTTATTTGTTTAGTACTGAATAGTCCTTAACTAAATAACTTCATGAGCTAGATGCTTGTTTCTACCTACCTTTAAAAAATGTATTGCCTGTGTATGTCCACACTGGCTCCCAACACTCAAAGGACAGTAAGGCACAATATGAAGCATTTCCAAAGCCCCACACTTTGATTAAAGGCACTTACAGTGGGTGGGCAGTACTGGATCTTCTAAGGAAGAAATCTGACACTGAAGGTTGGATTAATTCACAAGGATATGTATCCTTGTCACTGCCTAGTGAGCTACGTAACACAAGATCCACATCACACAAAATATTTAGCATTTTGATTCCAGAAAGCACACTGGTCAACAGCTGGATTCCTGACCTCAAACTACATCCCTTTAAAGCTGCTTAGGTACAGCACTAGCAACTCTGGTTTCCTGACTAGCTGGTGGGTAAAGATCAGCTAAAATTCAGTATTAATTTAAGTGCACTTTGTAGATCAGTTCTTTGGATTTGGCCCTTGAAATATACTGCTAAATGGTAGGGCAAAGGTTGCAAGTTATAATAAAAAGTTAACAGAATCCATTCAGAAATTAACATTTATATAGTCTCTGTCTGAGATTCTGGTATAAAGCAAGTTTTGTTCTAGAAGGCTAATTTGTACTGAGAAACTGATCATGCTTTGTGAATGTGACATGGGTCACAGTATTAGTCTGGTTCCTCTGGGAGGTCTCTCAGACAGGCAAGTCCATACATTTCATGCATGAATTCATAATATAGTGGCATTTAATGTATCCACATGTAAAAGCACATGTTGAGCCATAGTGTTAGTATAAAAGCCTGTGAAGCATAAAAGCCATAACCATAGAGCTTACAATTGTCCAAAATGTGATAAACTCAGACCTAGCATCCTCATTGTGACATTCATTCAAAGAAGCTTGTGAGCTCACTCCTGGATTAAGCGACATTTGAGGGAATTTCTTAGTTTATTCTTATCATAGAATCATATGATGCCCTAGTTTCAACTTGCATGTAATCAGCTTTGTATAATGATTAGTCTTTTATTAAAAATGTACCAGAAGAATAATTGTGTTTTCCCAAAGAGAAATGATGAATTTTCAGGAAAGCAAGGGACTTTATTTCAATGAGCACTTAATTTTGCACTTCTCTGCTTTAAAAATCACCATATAATTATTTTAATAATAATTTTTTTTTTAATAATTATTTTAATAATACATTTATTTTACAGGTCATCAAGAGATGACTCAGGCTGCGTTCTGCATTGCTGTGCTCACAGCTTCTCACTGGAGCTCTCCTTTTGGTTCGTCCCTTTCAGTCCAGCTTCAGGCTTAGAGTCCCAGGATTTATCCAACTTTTTTGGAATCATAGAATAGTTAGGGTTAGAAAGGACTTCAATATCATCTGATTCCAACCTCTGTCCATGAGAGGGATGTCTGCACAAAGTACTCCAAGAGCAGTTTCAAGAGAGCGGAATAAAGCACACAATCACCTCCTTTGACCTGCTGGTCACGCTCCTTTTGATGCAGCCCAAGATACGGTTGGCTTTCCAGGCTGTGAGTATGTCCTGGGTTCCGCAGTAGCAGTCATTTTTCTCCTTCTTAGTAGCTGGTGCAGTGTTGTGGTTTTGACTTTCAGCCTGGGAACAACTCTAATAACACCAATGTTTTTAGTTGCTGCTCAGTAATGTTTACTCTGACCAAGGACTTTCTGAGTCTCATGCTCTGCCAGGGAGGAGGGGAAGTCAGGAGGAAGCAGAGACAGGACACCTGACCCAAACTGACCAAAGAGGTATTCCATGTCACAGCATGTCATGCCCACTATATAAACTGGGGGCAGTTACCTGGAAGGGTTGCATCACTGCTTGGGTTGGGTTGGGTACTGGTCGGTGGGTGGTGAGAGGTTATATTCTCTTCCCTTGTTATTTATTTCCCTTGTCATTATTATTATTAGTGGTAGCAGTAGTGGTTTGTGTTATACCTTAGTTACTGGACTGTTCTTATCTAAGCCCGTGGGAGTTGCATTCTTTCGATTCTCCTCCCCATCCCTCCAGGAGCAGAGGCTTTGAATTCAAAGTTTCCTCAGGATAACGACCACAACAGACACACATGCTCCAGTGTCAAGTTTCCAAAGGAAAATATTCTACTCAGTTTTCAGGTGATGAAACTTTCAAAAGTTATAGCTATTCTGGTCACTTACCACTCTGATGATTGGTTTTTTGTGAAGGATGTACTTTGTTCCTTCAGAACTGCACACAATTTTGCTCTGCAGGCTTCTGCAAAATATTTTCATGAAATTGTGACACTTCTGTCCAAAGATGGAGCACATTCCTCCTCAACAATGTAATCCTCCACAATGCCTCTGGTGATCTCCTGTTCCTTGCTCATTTTTCTGCTGAGGTCTTTTTTTTCACACGCAGCTTTTTGCGTGAGTCTGAGGTAACCTGAAGCAGCATTGCTTTCTTGGTTTCAGGACCTGCTTCATGGCCTGGTTCTGTCCCACACTCTTTCATATTGCAAATCTAGCTCACATCTCTGGCCTCTTTCTCGTTGCCATTATTTTTCTAAATGGTCTTCACATAGGATACTTCACTCAGGATTCTTAATTCCTCTATAAAGCAATCTGGTTTCCCTTACAGGAACCTCTGCATTTTGTTAGCACAGAGAGCAAGGAGGTGTCCTCTTTCTCACCCCTCTGTAAAAGTAACCAATCATCTTTCCTTTCTTCTTTTACTTTTGAGATGTCTAGGACAAGTTCTGCTACCACTATCCTTAAGACTTTCAGAATCTCCTGACTTTTTTTTTAAGAGTAATGTCCTCACCAGCTCTTTTTTTGTTTTCTCATCCACCCTGTGCACAGAAGATGTTTCACATTCTTTGATGGCTGTTATGGTGCTTACTTATCTCTGTCAACCTTTAGATCCTCCAAGATCAGAATCAAAGATACTTGGGCTTCTTAAGGTACCATCTTAGCCTTTTTGTCTATAAAATTGTATGGCTGACAGAGGAGTTTATGGGATCACATGGGTTAAGTTGCAGCTTTCCTACTAGCACTGTGATTCTGTTATAAAATGCTGCTTTCCAGTGAAGTCAACATAAACAGTATATTCTATATATTTTTTTTTTAAACATAGAAGGCAGTGATGGTATAAGATGGCTCAAAGAATTAGATAGTATTATTTAAAATATTGTATGTGTATGTGTGTATGTTTGTTTTGCCATTTGTGTTGAACAGCTGCCAAGTAAAACCATGCAACCAGTATGAGGCACTCACTATCTTCCTCAAAGTCAAAAGGAAAAATGTACAGTCCTCTCACAAGGAAAAATATACACTCCTCTCAGAAGAAAGAAGATAACAGGCAGGATGCTCATTACTGAGCAGTATATCTTACTCTGAGAGAAAATGAAGTATATTGAAAATACTGCAAATATGACCTCTGATAGAAAAGCTGAATGAAATATTATTACCGCAGTTCATGTGAGGGTGGAAAGGATGCAGATACTGACCAGAAATGGAAGGATAAAAAATACCAGTATGTATTTTAAAAAATATTTTTGGATACAAAATCCTATAAGTCACAACTTTCTAAGAAAATTTAAATATAAATCTTAAAACTCTTGAAGCAATTGTCATTTTTGCAAAAAACAACTTTATAACTACAATGTAGGATGATGAAATATCTGTCCACAGCACCTTGGATCAGAAGACGTAAATGCAACTTGAATTAAAGATTACTCTTTTGCATCTATATGTGATCATTAAAACTGCAGAGAATGAGAGGATTTTTCCCAAGAAAATTTCAGCGGGGTTTACTGAATAGCTAAGTTCACCTGACACATTTTAAAGGACTTCTAATTGATGTGGAAGTGCTCTGAAATAATGGATTTTACAATATCTGATGCCCACAGACAGGTGTTTTACAGACTATTTTCAGGATCCAAACAGGTGTTTTCACACTATTTGGAACTCCCACAGCATTTCCAGATCTGACTCAAATATGTGTCTGAGATTTATTTCCTAGTCAAGAAAAGACAAATCCAAGAGCTTGTGAAAAACTGCTGCAGAAGAAATGGCATTTTAAGACAGCTTAGGCAAAGACAAATATTAGACATGTTTTCAGCTTCCTGTGCCTTTGTAGGTCTGTTTTTTGCCTTTGTTTTTCTTTTTTTTTATTACAAAAAATTGCTTTTATGAGTGGTCTTTGCACATCACTAAATGCATTGATTTTAAATAAAAGACAAAACCAGACTTGTGTTCAAGCTCGCTGCTTCATTTGCCTGTTAAAGTTGTCCTTTAGGAGTGGCTGGAATGAAAGCAAGCAGTTCTGGCATCTTTTCATCCAGTTTCTGCTGCTTTGTCCACCAGACAGCTGCCTCACATTATGATCTGGGGAAGAAAAAGCATCACTTAGCCACACGCTGTTTAATGAAGGTCTGAAGGTCATTGTTTTCTCTGTTGGAGGCTATTTTATAGAAGGGTCATGGTATTTAATTTAGAAAATACACCTTCAGGGTGTAGGTAATTGGTAACTAGGTCTGGATTGGGCCCCTGCAGAGAACCCAGTGAGCCACATGAAAGATTAAGCACGGGATTTTTCCTTGATTTCCAGGCAAGAAAATTTTGCCGGTGCTGTGGCTTAGAATTACTTCAGTTGTGTTCAGAAGAACATACTGGAAAGGCTGCATCATGGATAAATTTGAAGTGCTTGCAGCCTTTTTTTTTGGCAAAAGGATGGCTTGGGAGATACTAGCTTTTCTAGGAAAGAAATACAATACATGCCAGTTCTCTATAATCCCAGGCACCAGCTAATGAGCAGTCCCATAAGGCAAGTTGCCACAGAGATCAGGTAATTCAGTCATTCTTAGAGAAAGGCTTTGTCACATGTAAGTGTGAAATTCTGAGTGTGGAGGTAGAAATGCACGGAGTGACAGTCTAGAGGTAAAAAGAGAAATAAAAATAATTCCTGGAGCACAATCTACTTGCCTGGTATTCAGAGGGAATATAAATGCTGATGGACTCTTAACATCTGGAGAAATGCTGATAAAGCATACCTATGTCTGTTTGATGTCTTCTGGTGGGAAAACATAGTTTAAGAAGTGTGAAGACCTGCCTCTCCCCTGGCCCAGGAGCAGTGAAGTCTTATGGCTGCTGCTTTCTGCCACCCCAGTTTTGTGAACCAGCCTGCTACCCCAAACAGAGAGGGAAAGCCTGGCTTCTTTAACCAGTGGTGGTCACTCCAGTTCTGAGGCTGGTATTTCTTTCTCTGTGATAAGTGAGAAACTGCAAAGAAAGGTCACACTACTGACACACCATAAAAGATGGGGGAAAAAAGACTGAAAAATTGAGAGCATGGACTATAAGGCAAATGCCTCTGCATTAAAAGCTAAAAAGGGGAAATGACATCTTCTGAATGTCATCCTAAACTGAAAACAACAACTACAACAACAAAAGGCACTCATTAGGAAACAGAATTTTTCAGGGACAAATCTGTAAAGGATTACATTATTACTCTGAATCTTCCACAAGTCAGTCAGCACAACTGTTTAATTTTTTGTCTGGAATCTACAATCTTTGCTTCATGGTATCACCAGACCTTTTCAGAAGCAGCTGTCCCTTAATTCCTGGTGCTATTTGTAACAAAAATTGATATTTCACTCACCTCTTTGAGTACTGAATTGATTATTGTCTCCCTAGGACTCGAAATGGACTGCTCAATACATGTGCCCCAACATTCCTTCACAAGAGCATTTGCAGTTAAATCTCATAGGTAACAGAAAGGAGTGAAGAAAAAGAAAGGAAGCAAAAAAGCAGCTCCTTGCCTGACAAGACTATTATTTTGAGTTATCAACAGAAACAAACCCAAAATGTAATTTCTCTTTCTTGTTATGAAGGGAGATAATTTTTTGAATTTTGATGCTCTGACAGCAGGCAACAGTGAAGGTGGCATGTCAGAGCAATGATTTCCTTAGCTCAAAATTCCTTGTCAAAGCCTGAATTTTATTTTTACTTATTTCCAATTTTTATTCCGTTGAAGCCAAAATTCTCTTCCTTAAGTTTTTTTCCCTTCTGACTCTTTTTCTTCTCCATTTTTCCTGAGGTTCTACATTTTTCCCTAGCACCAAGCTGAAGTTCTTCAGCTATGATAGAATGGTACAGTTCTCAATTCTGGCAGCATAATCTGCCTTGCTGTTTGTTTGCAGTAGTATCTGAATAGGTTATAGAGTTTCTGAGAGCACAGCCTCCTTTGTTCTTTAGGAGGCAGTTTTTGGGTAGAATTTAAATGCATCTTACAAACACTGTTGCCCTCCTGAAAGAAGGATTGCAATTAGTTCCTGTTCCAAGCCTAAAAGTGAATTTGGGAGATAGGAAATGTCAGAAGCTGGGTAATGTGGGACCACTAAAATATACTGCACTGCAGGAGACCATAAATTTATAAAAACTGTTACTCACCAAAGCCCTGGGGAGCAGTGGCCAGGATTTCCATGTCAGGGCAAGAACTGTGCCTGGCTCTTTGCTGGGAGTGAAAGGCTCAACCCATTCACCCAAGCCACCCAGCACATAGGAGAGATGAGTGGGAACACTTGCTGCATGCAAATATGTGCAGGTCCTGACGTGCAAAGACAGAGAAGAGACTGGAGTGCAAGAAGTCTTTTGAATTTCTCTACCCAAATCATTGGCACCTTGTAGTCTCACTCTGGAACTGAGAGCAGACTGGTCTGACCCTGCCATGCAGCTGGACACAGCTGTCACCAATGCTTGAAGAAACCCTAGTGTAAAACCTCAAATGGGCCAAAAGGTGCTTTCACCTCCAGACCTTTCTAGCAGAGTCCATGCCAAAGTACAGCTTTCCATATCAGCTTCTGTACCTTCCTTACATAATCCTGAGCATTTATCTCCAGATTTGGTTGACAAGTGCAGATTTTGTAAAAACTGCCTTGAGAATAGCTCTGACTGGACCGCCATAGCCCTGAAGAGCAGCTCAGAAGTTTCACTGATTCTTTTTTTGCACTGCTTGCATCATTCACACAAAACTTATGACCATGGAGAAGGGGAATTATTACATAAAGGGGTGTGTGTGGGGGGGATTGGAAGGCAGATTTTCAAAATTTCTTACAGAAATATTTACATTTAAACTCACTTGGGCACGCAAACCAAATTTAGTACCCTGAGGCTGAAATCCTCTGCTCTGGAGGCAATGGGGAAGCTTCAGCTGCATCAGACATTGGTAGCTTTATAGCTTTATAAAAATAAATTGAAATATATTTTTAAATAGGAAGGACTGTGACAGGGACCCACTTTAATGGCTCAAAAAATCAGAAAGAACTTGCTTTGCACATACCTAGCACTGCATTTTTATTTGTAAGTGTAGATTTGCCTGCCTAATTCAGCTGCATCAGATAAAAATTCCTCACCTGTACGCAGTGAATCACAACGAATACATGTGGTATCGTGGAATGACTGCAAGAAATCCAACGCACAGATTTCTATTAGTGTAAAATAAATACGAATATTCAGTTTAGCCTAATTTGTATCATGAATGGACATCAACCAAGGGCACTAAAATTTCCTGATTTTTTTTTCCAAGTATGATGGTTCTAGAACAAAAATGCTACAAGGCATTGCTTAGAATACAGTTTGCACTGCATGTAAAGGATATGAGCATTCAATGCTCACACTGGGAAGCTGGAATGCTGTAATTCTGAAACTCAATCTTAAATAATAAACAGTTGAAGTAAAAACAAAGCAAAAAAAACCCCAGCCCGCTGGAAACCTCACAGCAAAAGACTTCCGCTATGTGCAACTCCCAGAGCTGAGACTGGGCATAGCCAGGTAAAAAGCTGGCTGATTTCATTAATCTGCAATTGCAAAAGGGTGTGTTTTAATTGTTTCTTTAAAAGACTACAAGCATCCTTTAATGAAAGTAACTACTGCAAGGATTAGTAGAATTCAATTAACCACAACAGGTGCATGTTAGGGATCTTTAAGCTGCAGAACACAACAAGGTCCTTTAGAGCAACTAGCAAATTACCTGCTAATGAATGCTGTCAGGAAAGCCTTAGAAGTGGCAGCATTGCCAAGGCTCTATCAGCAGGAAAATAAGGGCAGCTGCAAGCCTCAAGATTGATGGCTGTTAATGAAGGAGCCAGTAGCAATGGACCAGATTGCATTTTTCCACAGGTAACCCCAAGGAATTCAGTGTAATTCCTGAACAATATTTACTGGCAACCATATAGGAAAACCTTAGCTGGAACTGAATGCTGTGGTCCCTGGAAACAGCCTTGGAGATGGCAGTAATGAAGTCTCATTGCATCTCCCCATAGGAGAGCATCACATTTATAGAATCATAAAATAGTTAGAGTTGGAAAGGACCTTAAGATCATCTAGTTCCAACCCCCCTGCCATGGGCAGGGACACCTCCCGCTAAACCATGCCACCCAAGGCTCTGTCCAACCTGGCCTTGAACACTACCAGTGATGGAGCATTCACAACTTCCCTGGGCAACACATTCCAGTGCCTCACCACCCTTACAGTAAAGAATTTCTTCCTCATATCCATTCTAAACCTCCCCTGTGTAAGTTTTAAACCCATTACTGCTTGTGCTATCACTACAGTTCCTACTGAAGAGTCCCTCCCCAGCATCCCTCTAGGCCTCCTTCAGATACTGGAAGGCTGCTATGAGGTCTCCATGCAGCCTTCTCTTCTCCAGGCTCAAAAGCCACAACTTTCTCTGCATATCTTCATACGGGTGGTGCTCCAGTCCCATGATCATCCTCGTGGCCCTCCTCTGCACTTGTTCCAACAGTTTCATGCCCTTTTTATGTTGAGGACACCAGAACTGCACACAATACTCCATGTGAGGTCTCACGAGAGCAGAGTAGAGGGGCAGGATCACCTCCCTTGACCTGCTGGTCACACTCCTTTTTATGCAGCCCAGGATACGGTTGGCTTTCTGGCCTGCAAGTGCACACTGATGGCTTGTGTTCATTTTTCCATCAACCAATACCCCCAAGTCCTTCTCCTCAGGGCTGCTCTCAATCTCTTCTCTGCCCAACCTGTAGCTGTACCTGGGATTACTCTGACCCACGTGTAGGATCTTGCACTCTGCATGGTTAAACTTCATCAGGTTGGCATCAGCCCACCTCACAAGTGTGTCAAGGTCCCTCTGGATGGCATTTCTTCCCTCCGGTGTATCAACTGAACCACACAGCTTGGTGTCGTCAGCAAACTTGCTGAGGGTGCACTCAATCCCACTGTCCATGTCACCCACAAAGATGTTGAACATGACTGATCCCAACACCGATCCCTCAGGAACACCACTCATTACTGGTCTCCAGCTAGATATTGAGCCATTGAGCGCGACTGTTTGTGTGCAGCCGTCCAGCCAGTCCTTTATCCACCGAGTGGTCCACCTATCAAGTTGATGTAAGAAATAGGTTCTGCATTTTGAAACAGTTTCTTCTCTTGAGGAGGGAGAATTGGGGAGGGTTGGATGAAGAACTGAATGGTGAAAACTCACAGGCTGCAACTTACATAGTTTCTAACTTAGAGGAAAGAAGAATGATGGAGAGACAGTGACCTAGCAGGTTAAAGAGATTCTGGAAATTGTGTGGTACCACATCCCAACTTACTCTTTTCATACAATCTTTATGTTCTAAAATTTCAGATGCTGGAGTTTTGCTCCAAGAAAGAGATCTCAGAATTTTTATTTTTTTTTTTTAAACATCCAATTTTTTTAATTTGTGGGACAAAATCTTTGCTATGCCCATCCAAATGGCTCTCACACCAAAAGAGAGGTACAAAGAAAAACATCTTGGTCTTTAAGCAACTTTCAGGACTCCTTAATAGGTCTAACTGATTTTAATTTTTTGGGGCTGGCCAGTACAAGCGTGCCTACCTAGAGGTAAAAGGAAGGATATGATTTTAAGAGAAAAATATAAACCTGTGAAATGTTTTAAATATGCCAAATGTTCCTGTTTCCCATATCTTTTGATTCTTACATAATATTAATCTTAAAGACAATGCTATGGCAGTTTAGAAGTTTTGAGCCACATTTGATGACAAGAGTTATCAAAATGCTTTGACTTCTTTTGGCAGAGATTTTACTTTTTGCTGTAACAAGCACTGAAACAGCAATTGTTGAGGCATCAAAACTGAAGACTGCTCAAAATATTGGTTAAATAGATAGGAGAAATGTTCATACTCTCACATTTCACTGGATTCTGCAGTTTATGGAGAAATTTGGGAAATAATCTGAAAGCCTTTTTCAGAAGATATCAGCACTACTTCTGCATGGAAAGGAAATGACTATAAGCTTCAGAGCTCTGGATATTGAAATCACCCAGGTCATTGTATGAAGATGCTCTTAACCTCAGCAGTAGAGCATAGAGACTGGGATTTCTAAAATGGCTTTTTCAGCTCACTGAAATCAGCAGCAGGAGCGAATAGGTTTCAATGAGAACAAGGAGGGGACTGCTGCTGAATGGTTTTAAAAATCCAGGCTCCACTCTTGTTTGAAGTAAATATGTGTTGATTAATCTTAAACTTAACAGATTGATGAGCTGCGGGCAAGTTTTATTAAAGACCAGGTGACCCATTTCATTTCTGAGTAGAAAAGCCAATGTGAAGTGAAAACTTTTCAAGTGAAACTGACGCTGGGTATGTCATACTTGTTTGCTGCTTGATTAAGAGTACACAGAGCAATGGTTTTAACTCAAAAGAAAAGAAAGAACAGAAGGGTGACAAATGAGTTGTAATACGGAGATTAAAGATTCATGCAGCTTTTTCATCCTGCTGGTGTTGAACCACACTTAGAGTGTTTGAGAAAGATGACTGAAGCAACTTTATGTTCTGGATAATGGACCGATTAAATAACATTGCAAAGACCATTGAAGAATGCAAAGAGATTTTACTGCATAATGGAGAGAAAAGGGCATTTCCTTCTGAAATAACAATGAGCCTGGTCTTTTGCAAATCTTTACAAACTCCACGAAGTTGTGGGGAAAACTTTACAAGGAAGGCATGAAGCTGTAAGGCTGAAACTAGAAAGGCAACATGAGCAAGATGAAAAAGGTGGGTGTGCTTGGGAGTGAGAGCAGCTAATAACTCTCCATCTGCAAAATCACAAAATGAGTTCGGGAAAGTGAAGTTAATGTCGAGGAGACAAGCAAAAATCTCAAAACCAAAGTCCTTTGCAGCTTCAAGCAAGGGAAGTCATCAACGTTAAGACTTTTGTACTGCAAACAAAATCATCTTTGCAAATGATGACAACTGCAGAATGGAAATTAGGTTTTGCTTTCTGATAGAAAATTCTAGTATTTCAGCAAGGAAGAAGTTCAGGAAATAGTGAAATTTTCTATCTGATTTTTTTCTATCAAAACAGCATGCTGAAGACATTCATGAAACAGAACAGTTCACACTGTTGTTTTGTGCTTGATACTGTTCCCGCCATCTTCCTGAGGTTTCTTTGAAAATGCTTCTTTTCTAGTAATTTCATCATTAATTTGTATCTTCATTGCTACCTTGTCTCCAGAAGGGTGTAATCCAGGTGGCCACTGGAGAGTGTATCTCTGCTGGCACATCTGCAGCTGCATGGATCGCAGGATGTGTGCTACTGCTAGATCAGAGGTAAGACTGTGCTGTGTTTTTTGAGCCACGAGCCAGAGGGAATGTCAGTACCTTTAGGAAATGCAGCATCAAAAGCCAGTGCAGATTCCCTGTCAACTAGTTGAAAATTTATTTCATCTTATTTACTCTAGTGGAAATATCCAAAAGTTTGAGAAGCACACATGTTTGAGAGGGGATCCCAGACCAACAGTACCCTGAAGACACTGTACATCTGACATGTTTGAGGATATCAGATTGTATTCTACTAGCTGTGATTTAAATTTTTGCTACAGCATCATAACAGCTAAGTCAGCTTAATTTTTCAGATCCTAAATGGTCTTCTCTACTGCTTTCTAATAGCAGTGCAAAAGGTTTCAATGGTTCAAGGGAATGTTTAGATCTGCTGCACTGAAGCTTTTCAGTGAAAATGTAGAGGTATTCGACTAGTGACGTTAATAAAAATGAAGACATTTTTATTAACTTAGGAGATGTTTATAAAATGAAGGAAGCTGATACTGGAGTCTGCCCAGTTAATGGATTTCTTTTTTTTATTAGTGAGTTTAAAGTAAAAAGTTAGCTGTGACTAAATTATCAGTGAAGTAAATGAACCAACTTATTTCAATGTAGAAATATTTTAATGGAAGATAGGTGTATATATATTGTAAACAATAGTGACTGCAACACTTGCGGTAAGTGAATTAAAACTAGGGCTAACCCAAAATAGGAGAAGCTGTTGATAAATGCAAGATTCAGCATCATTCAGGAAAAACTGAGTGAGAGAAAAAGTCTACCCTATCAAAAAAGTATTTTCCAGGCAAAAATGGCTGTTTACTTCAAGCTTCTAAAATTTACATTTAATGTATTTGTATGTATTCATTTATCCTAAAACTGTAGAATGTTATATTCGTTGTTAAACAAAACCAAAAGCATGAGATGATGACAATTCTCTTGACAATGTAGAAGTCAAGGGGCAAATAGAAACACTTCCTAGCAGAACTGGGCCCAGTTATAGCAAAGCGAGATGAAAGAGTAGAAGTAGTACACAGGATGTCTGATATTTACAGTGGCACTGTTTGCCCTTTGGGCCTGGCATCATTCTGCAGAAAGTTCAAAGTTGTGTTTCTCCCACTTTTTTTAAACTATATTTTGCTATGATCAAAGTCCTTTAAAACTATTAGCTCTTCTAATTCAAAGCCACCATAAATGGGAGATGACAGTCTTGCATTCTTATAGCTCCCTCTGTGAATTCTTTCCCTTGGTAAAACCCAAAAATTTTGATGGTAAATATTTTAAGCAGTTGAAATTAAATCAGCTTATTAAATCAGTATCTCATTGTGTGGTAAAAGCAGCGCTAAAGATTTAAGAAACCAGAAAATTTTGAAGCTTGGGTAATGGAAAATGGGATCTTTTTAGGTTTTCCTGTACAGTAACTAGGATTTCATGCCTCGTTGGATAAATATTTCCTTGCCACTCTGGAGGGCCCAACACTGTGGAACAAGAAATCTTAAATTGAATTAAATCTTTTAAATGGATGTAAGGAAACACTAACACAAAGTTTTCACATTTTTTAATTTTGACTAAATATTTAAGAAGCTTTTGTGTTAGTGTGTTTTTTTTTCCTCAATTTTAAATTTTCATTTTTTTTCTGGTTTTATATTATATTTCAGTGTCAAAATAACCTGATGTTGCTCATTCAAGAATTCTTATAATGTGCAAGCAACAGAAGGGATCTTTCTGAATAAAAGAGAAAAAATACTTAGTTTTATGTCACTGTCAAAATTCTCACTGAGTTAAATAGTATTTAGATTTTACTGAATGAATCTAACTACTTATTTATGTAGTTTAGAGTAGTCACTGAAAATCAGCACGTTATTCTAATTATTTGCAAAAAAGTGCTACTTCAAGAAGATAGAATTCATGGATTGATCTGAATGCCTTCCATTTTTAATGCAATTTATGTTTATATTTCTACAGCTGTTAGACAAATATTTACTGCTGAGAAATATCGTGGCAGATATTCTTTAGTCCTAGAGCTATTTTTATTAAATCGTGTTACTAATATTACCATTGTATGTTGTCAGTTGTTAGTTCATCTATTTCCATTTCTAACTGCCAAAGCATTTTACCTAGTAAGATTTTTTTCAATATTCCAGTTTTCTGAATGGAAAGACTCAGAAAGGTGTTATGAATTCAAAATGGTCATACAAAATGATGTGTAGTATAGAGTACTCTGTGTCCAAAACACTGTAAGTCCAAGACTACCTAAAAAGTACACTTTTAATACATTTGAAAATTCAAGGGATTTCATTTTAGCATGGGGAAGACAAGATTTTATATAGTGGTTGTCACTGAATGACACCTTTAATTCTCAGAATCTAATCCTACGTTATTAAGTGGTGATGACAAAGACTTTCTCAAGAAATAACCATAGTAACTTATCATCCGCGCTCTCCAAGTTGAGAAAAGATAATGGATTCTGGTGATTTGGTTTACGAATATCCTGCACTGAAATCAGGAGTTTGGGGAAAACTTGCCAATAATCCTTAATGGGTGTTTAAGTTAATGACATTTCTCAAGGACACCACACTTGAAACTTTGACTGCCTTTGAATATTTTAAGGCTGAAATTTCTGATTTTTTTTTTCCCCTTCTTCTTCTTTAGGATAAAATCAGCTAGGTTGGAAAAGACCTTTAAGATCATCAAGTCCAACCATTGCCCCAGGACTGCTAACAGCCTTATCTATGTGGTCATTGAACACTTCCAAGGGCAGTGATTCCACTGCTTTCCTGGGAAGCCTGTTCCAATACCTGATTACCAACTCTGGGAAGAAATTTTTCTTAATATCCAATCTAAATGAAGAAAAATGAACCTAACAGCATATGTGTAGCTTGTTTCATATATTCTTTCCTCCTAGAAGAGATGTCTATTTCCTCCTCATGTATTTACTTAAAGATCAAGAGGTTTTCTAAGGATGTGTGAAAAGCATCGTTGTTCCATTTTCAAACCCATTTTCAAAACAAAGATTTTGAGCACCTTTGAGATACTTCAATTTCTAGAGACCACATGAAGTCCTTTCCTATCACACCAGAGTATCCTTGCTGTCTTAAGAATGTTTCTTTCCTCAGTTGCTCTCACACAAGATTTTACTGTCTTTGTGAGTAGCCTGGGTCTATGATTAGCAATTCCTTTCAGTTGGTTTGGGAGTGGTCTGAATTTCCTCAAAACCAGGGCTTCAATAAGCATTTTATAACTGGAAGCCATCTTCCTTGAAAGGCCTAGAGAGGTGAGGGGAAAGGAAATATCAAAGCTTACTATAATCTCATGAGCGCATTTTGTTTCTCAATGCTGCAAAGTCAGGAGCTCTATGTAAACTGTCATGGACAAAACATCTATCTTATGCGTGAATATTGCCAAGCTGGTATAAGTGACAGAACAAATAAAATGTCCCCAAAGCTCTGATTATTTACAACACTCATTTAACAGTATGCTAATTCCTAAGACAAGAGTGTAGTGAATGTAGTGAGCAGCTGGTGCTTATGATGTTTACCGAAGAACTTCAGAATAACGTTCTGTCAAGAGCAATCTGATGTATATATATACACGCATAGAGAGGGGTTCATTTATGTGTCAGGTTACAAGACAGACAATCGCCCGGAGAGTACTGCTCACCTATCAGTAGGCTTAAAACTGTCAGTGAATAAACTCTTTGTGGTGGAAATTTAAAAAGATGTCTGTGTAAAGAGCCTGGGATTATTAAGGACTTGGAACCTAAACAGATCTCATTAAATGTGAGGCTTCAATAAACTGCACTAAAAAAATTGTGTAGGAAACAGTCTGCTCAGCTCTCTAAGGTGCTATAAGCAGTGGTTTGATGTGCTTTTCAGACCTAAAGCTGTAAGTAATGCTACTGACTCCCCTTACAGACATGTAGGGTGGTCTAACACCTTGCCCTCATCTGCTCGTGGCTGAATCACGTACCTGGAATCCCGGCCAATGCAGGTTGTCATGACAGTATCAACAGGCAAGGCTGAGCCCTCAGGTCAATCCTTGAATGCAGCACCCTCTTCCCTTGTGCTGGAAGAGTCTTTGTGAAGACCTGTTTGTATCCATGCAGTTATGTTAGCTGCAGAATTATTGCCTGGATTCACCTCCACAAAACTGGCTGGCCAAATCACAATTAATTATCTGCCCAAGATGGCCTTTCACTGCTTAGCAACTCCCCAAAGAGTCTTACAGTGCAAAGAGCTGATAGGTAGAAGGCTCAGGCTTTTAGGCTGTTAGGCTGTTATCCTTCTTATAGGTTGCGTTGAGCAGCTGGGAAATATCTGTTCTATAAGATGCAATCAAACCATGATTGGTACATTTTAGTCTCCTCAACAACCCTGACTTTATTTTGCAATGTCTGCACAATACCTAATTCTTTCTTCACAGTCATTGTAACTCCCTCTTGCAAGGAAATCATGAGTGTACTGTCACTCTCCTTGCTTCTGCCAACCCCCACATACCACATCACCCAAGAAACAAGTGGGTCACTCAGAAGAGACAGAATGTGAAAAGCCAAGATATAGTTTATAACTGTCAAAACTTCTTGAACTGGCAGGCCAGCTCCTTTATGTCCAGCTTTTCTCTGCAGACCTGGCACTAGAGAGGGCATTTTTTTTTCCCGTACTTTCTGTCTGGCACTGAACAATAGAGCTGTAACACAAGTTTAAAGTCTCACATCTTTATGCTAACACAGAGAAAACTGGCTGAAGCAGTACTCTGTTGAGCAATAGCCTGAAATGAAGAAGGAATCAAAAGCAGAATGCTATGGATCTCATGACAGCAGAGATGTCTATCTTCAAATATATTACTTCATTATGTGTAGGTCAGAGAGTGGGCCTAAGAATCCCACCAAAAGCCAGCACCATGAAGTAGCAAGTAGTGAATTTCAGTGCTCCTGGAATAGAAGTGGAACTGCTTACTAGGCAAAGCGAGGTCATCATGGAAGTATTGCTGCTGATTACTGGTAAAGCTCTCAAGACAATACTGGCATGTTTCTGCACTGAAATATAATTTTTAAGGGTCAGGAGGGAACATTCCTCAGCTTTGAGGTAAACTCTGTATCATCATCTGTCTCCTACACACTGACAAGCATTGCATGTCTCAAGCTGTTGTATCATTTGTAGTCAGCGTTGTCCTAATTTGTTTAAAAAATACCTTTCTTATTCCAACTGAGGCTAAATTTCTAAGGTTAATTCTCTAGGCTGAGAGGTAAAACAAACAGCATACAGAAGAAACCAGTAAATACCTACATGAGATGTACTGCAACTTAAGGAGCCAGTTTCCTTCCTGACCACTAAGTGGAGAAGACCTTGAATGACCTCCCCTACTGGTCCCACATACCCACAGCCAAGAGAGAATGAATTGGGTAAATCCAGACAAGGCACGTTAGCCATAGCAAGCTGGAGGAAAGCTCTAACAAAGTCAACTAGTTTAAGAACTCAGGTCACAATTCTTGTCCAGGATGTAGAACCTAAACTGTGCTTTTATATTTTTGATTGCAACTGTATATATAGGCTCTGGGTTAGACGTAACTGCTACCTAAACAGGGACTGCATGCTTTTACACGTTTGAGCTAGGGAAATACCCTTCCCACTTGTTTTTAGATGTGTCATGATGAAAGAGGCTTCAAATAAATAGGGTATACATCACCATGTTCTTACACACCTGATTTCTGTATCTTGTACATGGGGCAAAGCAAAACTGACATTTCACTGGACTGGTTTTTTTTTATGGTGGGATATGAGAGCAAGAGACCAGTGATAATAGAGGGGGAAATACTCTGCTAACCTACCCTCCAGCTATGTTTCATGCAAAACCCCTACTTAACCCTCACCCCATACTGAATAGAATGGCTTGGAAATGCAGAGTGGTTTGATTTTCTGGCTAAATATCATCTAGACAGTTTCTGAATAGGCACTAATATTCTTGGTTCCTATAAATGAAACTCAAGGGAATGAGAAAGATGTTCTCAGTGAACAGCCTTCAGACTAATTTCTCATCTAGAGCCAAGATTGAATGACTGAAAGACTCATTTTCTAGTTCACATGTCTTCAATCCCTCATGGGCAATTCTAGCTTTAAGTAAATCAAAAGACATATTAGTAGGCTAAGTAAAAGCAGAACTCTCTGTTCTGTGGTATAATCATAAAATCATAGAATAGTTAGGTTTGGAAATGATCTTAAAGTTCCAGCCCCCCTGCCACAAACAGGAATGCCTCACATTAGACCACATTGCCCAAGGCTCTGTCCAACCTGTCTTTGAACACTGCCAGAGATGGAGCATACACAGCTTCTCTGGGCAACCCATTCAGTGCCTCACCACCAGCATAGTAAATAGCTACTTGCTTATATCTAATCTGAACTTCCCCTGTTTAAGTCTGAACCCTCATCCAATCACTACAGTCCCTAATGAAGAGTCCCTCCCCAGCATCCCTATAGCCCCCCTTCAGATACTGGAAGGCTGCTATGAGGTCTCCACGCAGCCTTCTCTTCTCCAGACTCAACAGCCCCAACTTTCTCATCCTATCTTCATACAGGGGGTGCTCCAGTCCCATGATCATCCTCGTGGCCCTCCTCTGGACTTGCTCCAACAATTCCATGTCTTTTTTATATTGAGGACACCAGAACTACACACAATACTCCAAGTGAGGTCTCACGAGAGCAGAGTAGGAGGGCAGGATCACCTCCTTTGACCTGCTGGTCATGCTCTTTTTGATGCAGCCCAGGATACGGTTGGCTTTCTGGGCTGTGAGCGAATACTGCTGGCTCATGTTCATTTTTATATTGGTCAACACCCCCAAGTCCTTCTCCACATGGCTACTCTGAATCTGCCTCGGGTGGCATCGTTTAGTGGGAGGTGTCCCTGCCCATGGCAGGGGGGTTGGAACTAGATGATCTTAAGGTCCTTTCCAACCCTAACTGTTCTATGATTCTATTTCTTTTCCAGTGAACCTGTAGCTGTGCCTGGGATTGCTGTGACACAGGTGTAGGACCTTGCACTTTGCTTGGTTGAACTTCATGAGGTTGACACCTCCCAGACATGTCAAGGTCCCTCTTGGATGGCAACCCTTCCCTCCAGTGTATCAACTGAACCAAATAACTTATTTCTAGCATGTCAAAGGAGGTAATCCTTCCCCCTTTAGTACTAGTGAGATGCCCCTGGAGCACTAGGTCAGATTCTGGATCCCCAGTAGAAGGAAGATATGGATATACAAAAGTCAGTCTAGGGGAGGGCCATGAAGATAGCTAAGGGCTTGGAGCATCTGACTTGCAAGGAGTGACTGAAAGAGTTGCGAATGTTCAGCCTGGGGAAAAGAGGGCTCAGGCAAATCTTTGACAACTTCAAGTTTGTTTCCCAAATGTGGAGAGAGCCAACAAAACAATGGTCACCCTCTCTTGCTCCCAAACTTGCATTAAGGCGCATTAGAAAATCAAAGATCATAATGAAGCTTGAGTAGTCAGTGATTTTTGTAAAGATTCCAATGATCATGTGTTCATGTTTTCAGAGGTTTCGACCAGGGCACTCAAATTGGCTCCATAAGGTTATAGTCATCTTCAGAAGACGATTAAATGATTTTCCTTCATTCGAAGGGCAGCACTACCACAGATCCTTCAACATCTGCAGCTTGTTAATGATGGATCCAGGACACTGGCATCCTCAGAGATAACATTATTTATCATGATACATCACTCTTGGGCTTGACAACTCAATTTACCTTATCTTCTGTCCTTCAGATCACAAGTTTCATTAGATTAATTTACACAGAAACATGTTAAACAGTACTGAGCTTTCTGTGTGTTTTTCATAAAATAAACTGTGATCATCAAGCTCTAATTTTCTGTAACAAAGGCCTTTAGGGAGACATCTGCTGCAAATGTGTCCCTATCATAAGCATAATGCTTGAAAACACAACTCTGAGAAAGCTATTTTGCACACACCATTATTAACTGAAAGTACAATTACATGACTGACTTGTTTTCTCTGGAAATAAGTATCGAGTCATGCATGGTTCCTGGAAAACCACTGACTGTGAATTCACCTCATTAAATCTGCCTCTTATTTTACTGTCTGGTAGTTTTGGTATGAACCACCCTGGCCAAGTTAAAGACATTTTGTGTAGCTTACTGATATGCTTGCTGCTATAGAAGTGACTTTTGTTAATTTGTCCTTTAAGTGAAGACTGTTATTTGTAGAGAAAAACAGAAAGCCACAATAAACTCACTGTTTATGTAAATGGGAAAATCTTAATGTCTTTCAAGAGGGGCAGTATGTTTCAAATAGAGTGCGTGAGATCATTCTGAGCATAAGATTTTCATTTGCTCTCAAATGATGCTCTTCCCCTCTTCCTTGCACCTTGTGTTCTACAAGTAAATGAGGCTTTTCTCTTCTCACAGAGATTATACATATGTTGTCATTCCTTGGAGTCTCATCCAGCCTCTGTGAAGTCAGTGTTATTACCTGGGATGTGATCTGGTGCAGGATTTGTCCCAGCATGTGTAAAATGTTATGAAGCATTTTACAGTGCTTTTGTCCAAGTACTGCTGCACTAAAAATCAGTGGTGTTGCCTTCTCTAACCATGTCAATTGTTGACTGAAAACAAACCATAGACACTGAAATCTAGGAAAACCTATTAAAATGTCATCAGTCATTTTTAACCTTTTTTTCACAGTACATAGACTGCAGCAAAGCCTTGTGCACAAATCTAATAGGAATTTCATTCCTTAGCTGTCCCATTTGTTCCCATTGATCTCTAATACGGTCATCATACTTGACTAAAAGCAGAAGATGTTCATAGTAACAGAAGAATACAGCTTTTCAGGCATTTGATGCAGAAAGGTTGTGTCATCATAAAAAATTAGTGCTGTTGCAACATCTCCATTGTCTATGTTTAGGGGGCACTGAAGCCCTGCTTTAGTGTCATTGCTTAAGGAACAGAAGAGAAAAAATATTTTATGTCATACTGTCAGGAAGAAAAAAAGCAATACTGCTCAGTTTGTGTAGAAGGCCTTTCCTGAGATTTCTATCTAAATGCAGATTTTCAGTTTTCAGCTCTGTACAATCTGTATAAGAAATCCCTCAAGGCAAAGATGCTGAGAAGGAATTAATATTTAAATTGAAATTTGCTTTATTTCTAGAAGACAAATTTTGCAAGTATGTTTCATGTCACTTTAGTAATGTGTTGAGCTTTCTTTATCTCCATGAAACACTGAAAATGTGCAAAAGATGAAACCAAAGGGAAAAAAGACAAGCCTAGCATTGTGTTTGAAATGTGATCTTTCATACTTGTTTACTCTGTTTCTGCAAGCACCAAAGCAGAGAGATTTTTCCAGCATTTAAATGAGACAAACTCATTTTCCAGACTTGTGTTTAGTATTTCTTCCAACTACCAGGTAGGTAACATTAGTAACTCTGCTTAAATTTTACTGCATTTGCATAAGGATTGGGGTTTGGGGGTGAGGGTGTCTGGTTTTACTTTCCTACATGGGGAAAAATGAAATTTTCACTGCAGAATGCAATCCAAACTCTAATGAAGGAATTAGAAAAAGATACTGACAATTTAGACAGTAAAGAGAGATTTCTGATTGGCTGACTCTGCTGTCAAACTCTTGACACTGACATGTAAAAACAGTCATGGCAGTCTACTTCATTGCAGGGGGACTGTGGGGTGGAAAAACTTGTTCCATTTCTTATGGATCACTGTGTACAGGTAATAACTCAGATTGCTCAAATCCTCCCAAGGAGTCGATCAATATCAACCTTTTGTTTCTAATTGCTCTCCCTTGAAGTTATTTGTTTTGAGTCATTTAGCTGACATGAGAGTTACTCTATACTGTGATGCCAAGGAGATGAGAGTAGTAGAAGACCCTCAAGAAAGACTGGATAGTTCAGGGAGGAGGGAGTAGCAAGCTGGAGGGGTTAGAATTTCATGAGCAGAGAGCTGGTTGCATTCCTCAGGATAAGCACGTGGCATGAGGATCTTGAAAGTGAGACTAAAATCTCCATCATCAATGCCCACATCTCCAATGGTGTTGCTTTCAGATAATGTACGTAGATGGTGAACTACACAACAGAAAGCAAAGCAGGATACCAAGGAGGATCTGTGAATTTTTAGCATAAACTGAAATTTGAAGGCATGTGATTGCATACAGTGAGCCACTTATAGGGTATAGGGGACCCAAGCAGGAAGAACACATTTCCAAAATAGTAGACCTGACACAATATTCAGGATGTATGGATTTGTGCTTTTTGTCAGACTTTGGTGAATGGAGGCCTCCTACAAGGGGAAAAAAAAACGAAAAATGTTAACTAAGTGCTGTAGTGGATTGACTTTGGCTGGACACGAGGTGCCCATCAAAGCTGCTTTACTGATCCCCTCTTCAGATGGACAGAAGAGCAAAAATAAAATGGTGGCTCGTGGATAAGGACAAGAGATCATTCACTGATTGCCATCATGAGTAAAAGCAGACTCAACTTGGGGAAGTGAATTTCATTTTCAGTCCTTCAGGAACAGGCTGCTCCAACAAACCTTCTCCAGGGTCACAGGTCCTGCATGGAACCTGCTCCAGCATGGGCTTTCAACGGGGTCACAGGCTTCCAGCGGGGTCACAGCTTCCTTTGGGTATCTTCCTACTCTGGCATGGTGTCCTCCATGGGCTGCAGGTAGATCTCTGCTTCACCATGGGACTCCATGGGCTGCAGGAGACAGCCGGCCTCACCATGGTCTATACCATGGGCTGCAGGGGAATCTCTGCTCTTGTGCACAGAGCATCTACTTCTCTCCTTCTGCGCTGACCTTGGTGTTTGCAGAGTTGTTGTTCTCACATATCAACATTTTTCTCTTCAGCTACATTTGCACAGTTGCACAGCATTTTTCCCCCCTTCATAACAACTTGATTGTTGCTAAGTAGTGCTTACTCTAAGTCAAGGACTTTTCAGTTTCATGCTGTGCTAGAGAAGGGGGTGTCATGGGCTCAGCAGTAGCAGTCATTTTTCTCCTTCTTAGTAGTTGGTGCAGCACTGTGTTTTTGACGTGTGGCCTGAGAACAGCGCTGATAACACCAATGTTTTTAGTTATGGCTTAGTGATGTTTGGTCTGGCCAAAGACTTTCTGAGCCTCA